>KQ990547.1:214017-226764 GCA_001598015.1 Dorcoceras hygrometricum
GCTTTTACGTGCCTTGATTTGAAGCTTTGCAACCACAGCTAGTTCCTGCAGAATCCTCCCTTTTGAGCAACACACAACTTCTTTTGGAAATTTCTTTGAAGAACACTTTAAAACTTTTCTTTGCAAATGATACAAATCCTACTTTAAAAACAAGTATTTATATGAAAGGGATTAGTGGCAAGCTACTTGAGAAATCAAGCATGACACACTTCCAAAATTTAGTAAAATTCCCTTCATATTATATTTAATTTGTAAAACACCAAACCTTTTTCAAAAGAAATCATTTTACCTCCTTTAAACATTTTACAATCAATTTCAAACCAACTTGTGCATTGCTCCTCGGAGTTACCTGCTGGTACCAGCTGCAGCGCACCTTTACCTGCTGGAATGAACAATTCAGCAGATACATACTATTTAAAATTGCCAATTGGCCCATATGATTAATAGAATGCATAAATGTGGTCCTATGGATTTTGGGGCGTTACACTCATAATCCAATATTAAGCACACAATAAGCGTTAATGTGGAAGCGTAAAAGTGGGTTAAAATTTTCTTTAGGCCTGATACAGAAAAGCGAGTAGAAACATTCAAAGTAGAAATACTAGTTTATTTTACAAACTTTTACAACCACATGCACAGTTAACCTGCTCAAAATACATGCAAAAGCCAAAGAGTAAACAACATCTAATCTTCCAGTTTATCAGCCATATCTATACAAATCCAACAAGAATAGTAGAAAGTTGAAAAAGCTCAACCACTACGTAGGGCATCTCCTGGTATTGACTCAACATATATACATATATAACCAGGACACTCGATCAACAGCTAAGGGACTCCACTAGCTGATGCTCCATCGGGCTTAACTAATCCACCTAGATATCCTGTAATGGCAATCAACACAACCAAAACAGCTACACAGGGAAAAGGGGTCAAACCCCAGTACGGAGAATAGAGTAAAACAACAAACGAAATATGTATGATATATGCAACGTGTTATTCAATGCATATCTGGTAACAAAAAGTATCGGGTACCAAACCGATGGCCAAACAAAACGGTAAACGGCAACATGTGGCAACATAATTGGTAGTTCGGGAGCTACCTAGCCAATCCCAACGGAAAATAGATGTGGCTCATCTTCGAGGGTGACGCGAGCTACCCGCTCGGCCATGACAGCAAACACTACGACCAACCTCCACCACCTATCCAGACCACAGCAAATTGAGGGGGTGGGAGCTACCCGGTGCATCCTCAGTACCATCCCTCGTGAGTATGAATATCAAAAACCACTCCAAGTGGAAGCAACTCAAATAAATATCAATGCATCAGCTCACAAGGGATCATCAAGACTCAACATGGTATATGCGTGTGTTCGATTCCATGTAATGCTCAAACATGCAACACAATCAACATCAAAGATCTAATCACATAGCACGTATATAGCACAGAGCACATACTCATACTATACGCAAGCTGTAATTACCTGTTCCGATCCGTAACTCAACTCCCACCACAATTCATCACAACAACTCGTGGGAAGAACAGAACACCAACACGAAACAGATCGCGCAAACCAGCACTTCAACTAGAAAGGTGTACAAATCAAGCCAAAAACCACAAGAGTTTTCAACAACTCGAGAAGCTTACGCCACCAACTACAATATTCTATAACCCAAACAAAATAAGCTCGAGGAAACAACCAGGACAAGGCCTAGGGCAAATCAGCTCAGACTAGCTCAAGCTTACTCAAACCTAAACCATATTGGTCTCAAAACAAAGCTAAAGAGAAGAGTACCAACTTACAACTCACAGTGACATGAACGGAAAAGCAAAAAAGTCAGAAAATGCGAAGAACAACTCTCCTCTACCAACATCTTGCCTCTTCTCCAGCCAACCACTGGCTCCATGAATGGTAGGGAAATGACGGGTTTGGAGAGAGGAATTCAACGGCACCAATCTTGCTCCAAGCCGAGCCATCTAAGAAATCTACCACCGGTTATCAGAGAAGATAAGGTTCGAGTGAACAGTGTCGAGGGTTTTGTGATGGGGATATCAGCTCGGGATCTCAGAGCATGAGAAATATCTAAGTGATGGGAAAGGGCTACCACTTGGTCAAAGTCTAAGTATATAACTAAGTCCTCCTGGTCTGATCTACAAACCACCGATCAGCTCAGGTCTCTCAGCTGATATCAGCTCGGGACAAATAGTTCTCCTCTAAGATGACTCTCCATTCAGTTATTACCAAATCGATACGCTACAAACAGCACAACATCAACAGATTAGCACATAGCATATGTGTTAACAACATAGAATAACATATCAGCACGCGCAACAACACAAAAACTTATCATCAACAGATCAGCACGGAGCCGTCAGATCAGCTTAGCTCTTCTCAAACATCACGGGCAATTTCAGCACGCTTCACTCTCGAGCTGAGGCATCAGATCAACTCTCACTAATCGAATCATTATGTTCTACTTAACAGTATAGTACTATCATGTCATCTCAACTCGCACCAGACAAGCACGACTCAATCAGCACACAACTCGATCAGCCTAAAGCAGCTCGAACAGGTCAACACACCTGATCCAGTTCAGCACTGTTCCATCATATAAGCATGCTTCAACTGATCAGCTCAATGCTCAAGCGAACAGTCCAGCTCGCACCCGATCTGGTCCATCTAAACTGATTAATCCCACTAATTAATCCGAACTGATCTTCCAGGTGTGAGATCTGAATTGTAATCATTAATTTGGATATTTAATCGGGGTTGGCATAGACCCGAAGAAGAAGAGATGCCTGGTTGTGCATGGATTAGCTCTGGCCTGGTTCATAGAACGATCAAATCTGTTTGGTTGAGAATTTAAGAATGGTCGTCAAAATCCATTCTGGGTGCGCTAAGTTGGATTTTTGGAGTTTTAATGGAGCGAAGTCATTTTGGGAGAAACCAGATTTGAGGGTGAAAAATCTGGTAGTACTATGTGAATCGGTGCGGTTCGTGGGTACCGACTGAGGTGATATCTGTATGAGTGTGAGCTGGTCTTCCAGATCTGGGTTGTGATGCGACGCCGTTTAGTGATACTCGTGTATGAGCTAGCTGGATTGTTGTGCGACGTCCTTAGAGGAAACATCTGAGATGTGAGATCGTCGTGGTTTCCCGGTGTAGGGTAGCACTGTTCCTGTTACCATCTTAGGCGAGAGCTGGATTCTGGTGCGACGCCGTTTTGAGAAACAAATTTGGTTACGAGCTGGTATATGTATGCGAGGGATTTTCTATACCAGTTGTGGGAGAGGAGGCAGCGAGCTGGTCGTTCTGGTGGACTACTATGCGACGTCGTTTGGAGGAGTCCAAATCTGGTATCGGGTAGAGTCCAGATCTTGAGTGGTTCTCAGATCTGAGTGGGTACCAGCTTTGAGCCCTGAGTTGTTGGTGGCTACTGTTCACCGGATTTCAGCAGACTTAAGTTATATATATAGAGGACTTTGACCAGACGCACGCCAATGTTTTCCAACACTTAGAAATATTTCCCCGTAAACATATCCTATACTGTAGGAAAACCCTTACAGTTCACCGTAGTCTATTTCTTCGGATTGCCGGTGCTAAACAACTTCGATTGGAGCAAGATTGGTAGAATTGAGTTCCCCTTGCCAAGACGCTTCTATTGCTACCTATTTTGGAGACTTTGGTGAGCTAGAAGAATAACGCGAAGAAGCTACTGTGCGTTGTCAGTTCGTGTTCCGACCGATTGGTTCTTTATTTCATGTAGTGCTTTTGAGTAAGTGTTAGATCCTACCTTATACTTTTTTTTGAGCCAGCTATAGTGTTCTTAGGGTAGGATAGAGCTGCGTTGAGCTGGTTGATCCCAGTTCGTAGTTCTGTGCTTATTGTCCCTGAGTTGTTGTTGTTGTTGTTGGCTAATCAGGTTTCAAATCTGAGTTACTAGGAACCCCTGTTGTGGCAATTGTAGCACAAAAGCTAAGGTACAGATTGAGCTAGTATTACAGCTTTGGGATAGACATGTATATGTATGTATGCTTGCTGGTATGTGTGCAGTGTATGCTATCGTGTTGTTATTGCTTGCCTCTATTCTGTGCTGTGGTTGCAAGTTGTTATATCTGCATACACGCATTTTCCTTGTTGAGCTCATATCTTGTTATCCGTTTGCTGTAGTGCTAACCCATATGTACCAGGATGCTTCTATAGAGGACAAGCGGCAATACCGTGCTCCTCATATCCCTGCTAGTTTAGTTGCTAGCCGCTATGATACGAGTGGATAGCTACCACGCTCTCATGAGCTTTGGCAACAACAGGTTGAGTAATATGGCTTATGCTTCAGGTACAGTATGTTGAGACGAGTGGATAGCTACCACGCTCTCACATACCTCATGGCCCCTTACTTCCATTCATTTGATCTGATTGACAGCTGCTGAGCTGGTCCTTGAGATCTTTTGGCTTCTTGACTTGTTTGTAGCATGTTGCCTTTGCATCCTTCTGCCCTTATACATAGCACGTGCATTTATATATGTTGCTGTCTATTTCTTGTTTTAGTTTACTCTCCATACCGGGGTTTTACCCCTGTCCCTCTGAGGCTGGTTGTTTTCTTGTTTGTGTGTTGTTCAGGATACCCAGGTATCTCAGCTGGTCACGGAGATGACTCAGCTGGTGGTGCCCCGAGAGGTTGATAGAGTGTCCCAATTACATATATTTTATGATTATGTATTAGAGTCGTCGTCGGGGACTGCCTCGTGTTGATGTTCTTTTGCTGATTTGAGATTATATTATTTGGGAGATACTCGATGCTTGTATTGTTATTTTCTTGTTGGTTGTTTTTTCGGTTGTTGTAAAACCAATATTTTGAATATCAGTGTACTTTTAATTTATGTTAGAAAAAGTCAGGCCAAAGCAAAAAATTTTAGCCATTTTCTAAATGCTTCCGCGGTTGTGATTTGCATATTTATCTCTGTTTTATGCACCGGGCCTGAAATTTTTGGTATCAGAGCTTAAACTGGGATAAGCTCGAATTCTTTTTATCACACTTGAGTCTAGGCACTGGGTTCATTGTTGCATGTGCTTGACTATGTGATATTTGTTGTGTGATCTTATCGTTTCAGTGTCTTCTTAGATGCCGCCTAGACGTAGGGATAGAGCTAGAAGGCAGATCCCGATAGAATATTAAGGTTAGAATGAGGAAATGGAGCTAGTATTCCCGTTCGTAGGCATGCTAGACAGGTTCATGATGAGGTGGATGTGTTGGCAGCCCGCGTAGATGAGATGGAACTGATCATAACGAGGTTTCAGCGGATGAATCCTCAAACGTTCAATGGAGAGCGAGTCTTGTTCCGATGCTGAGTCCTGGTTGCAGCACATTACAGGGTTGTTTTGATCGCGTGCTGTATGACGAATGAGCGTAGGTTTAGCCTGGCTACCTTCCAACCGAGGAAGAATCCGGAGCGCTGGTGGAGAGGTGCTTCACTAAATCTTGAGGAGACAGGCGTGGGAATAACTTGGGATAGTTTTTGTACTGCTTTCCATCAGGAGTACGTCCCGGAGTCGTATGTTAATGCCCGGGAGCACGAGTTTGATAATTTGGTTCAGGTAACCATGTCTATGGGGGAGTATGCTAGAAAGTTTTCTTCTCTCCTTGCCTATGTTCCTCATGTGTTCGGCCGAGAGAGGGCGAAGAGAAACAGATTCTCGGAAAAGGTGAACGAAGATCTTTATTCTTTAGTGTTGGAAAGTTCACCTATTATTTATGCGGATGCAGTGGACTAGGCGATGGATATCGAGGAAGGGTTTATCGATGGAAATCTAGGATGTGATGCGACGCCGTTTATCGATACCCATGTATGAGCCAGCTGGATTGTTGTGCGACGTCATTAGAGGAACCAGCTGAGATGTGAAATCGTCGTGGTTTCCCGGTGTAGCGTAGCACTGTTCCTGTTACCATCTTAGGCGGGAGATGGATTGTAGTGCGACCCTGTTTTTGAGAAACAGATTTGGTTACGAGCTGGTTTATGTATGCGAGGGATTGTCTGTACCAGCTGTGGGATAGGAGGCAGCGAGCTGGTCATTCTGGTGGACTTCTATGCGACGTCGTTTGGAGGAGTCCAAATATGATATAGCGTAGAATCCAGATTTAGAGTGGTGCTCAGATCTGAGTGGGTACCAGCTTTGAGTCCTGATTTGTCGGTGGCTACTGTTCACCAGATTTCAGCTAACTTAATTTATATATATAGAGTACTTTGACCAGACGCACGCCATTGTTTTCTAACACTTAGAAATATTTCCCTGTAAACATACCCTCTACTGTAGCGAAACCCTTACTGTTCACAGTAGTCTACTTATTCCGATTTCCGGCGGTAGAAAACTTTGATTGGAGCAAGATTGGTAGCATTGAGTTCCCCTTGCCAAGACGATTCCATTGCTACCTCTTTTGGAGACTTTGGTGAGCTAGAAGAAGAACGCAAAGAAGCTACTGTGCATTGTTAGTTCGTGTTCCGACCGATGGGTTCTTTCGTTCATGTAGTGCTTTTGAGGTTAGATCCTACCTTATACTTCGTTTAGAGCCAGAAATCGTGTTCTTAGGATAGGATAGAGCTGGTGGCTCCCAGTTCGTAGTTCTGTGCTTACTGTCCATAAGTTGTTTTTGTTGTTGTTGGATAATCAGGTTTCAGATCTGAGTTACTCGGGACCCCTGTTGTGGTAATTGTAGCATAGAAGCTAAGGTACGGATTTGAGCTTGTTTTACAGATTTGGGATAGGCATGGATATGTATGTATGCTTGCTGGTATGTGTGCAGTATGTGCTATCGTGTTGTTATTGCTTGCCTCTGTTCCGTTCTGGTGGTTGCAAGTTGTTATATCTGCATACACGCATTTTCCTTGTTGAGCTCATATCTTGTTAGCCGTTTGCTGTTGTGCTAACCCGTATGTACCAGGATGCTTGTATAGAGGACGGGTGGCAATACCGTTCTCCTCATCTCCCTGCTGGTTTAGTTGTTAGTCGCTATGAGACGAGTGGATAGTTACCACGTTTTCATGAGCTTTGGCAACAGCAGGTTAAGTAATATGGCTTATGCTTCTGGTACAGTATGTTGATACGAGTGGATAGCTACCACGCTCTCACATACCTCGTGGCCACTTACTTCTATTCATTCGATCTAATTGACAGTTGCTGAGCTGTTCCTTGAGCTCCTCTGGCTTCTTGACTTGTTTGTAGCCTTTTGCCTTTGCATCTCGTTGTCCTCATGCATAGCACGTGCATTTATATCTGTTGCTGTCTATTTGTTTTTTTAGTTTTCTCTCCGAACTGGGTTTGACCCCTGTTCCTCTGGGGCTGGTTGTTTTGGTTATTTGTGTGTTTTTCAGGATACCCAGGTTTCTTAGCTGGTCGTGGAGATGACTCAGCAGGTGGTGCCTTGAGAGCTGGATAGAGTGTCCCAGTTACATATATTTTATGATTCTGTATTAGAGTCATCGCCGGGGAATGCCCCGTGTTGATGTTCTATTGCTGATTTGAGATTATATTGTTTGGGAGACACTCGATGCTTGTATTGTTATTTTCTTGTTGGATGGTGTTTCGGTTATTGTAAAACCAATATTTTGAATATCAGTGTACTTCTAATTTATGTTAGAAAAAGTCATGCCAAAGCGAAAAATTTTAGCCACTTTCTAAATGCTTCCGCGGTTGTGATTTGCGTATTTATCTCTTTTTTTGTGCACCGAGCCTGACATTTTTGGTATCAGAGCTTAAACTGGGATAAGCTCGAATTCGTTTGATCACACTTGATTCTAGGCACTGGGTTCTTTGTTGCGTGTGCTTGACTATGTGATATTTGCTGTGTGATCTTATCGTTTTAGTGTCTTCTTAGATGCCGCCTAGACGTAGGGGTAGAGCTAGAAGGCAGATCCTTATAGGAGTCTAGATCCGATGCTGAGTCCTAGTTGCAGCACATTACAGGGTTGTTTGATCGCGTGCGGTATGAAGAATGATTGTATGTTGAGCCAGGCTACCTTCCAATGTGGAGAGGTGCTTCACTAACTCTTGAGGAGACAGGCGTGGGAATAAATTAGGATAGTTTTTGTACTGCTTTCCGTCAGGAGTACGTCCCGGAGTCAATTGTTAATGCACGAGATCACAAGTTCGATAATTTGGTTCAGGAAACCATATCTGTGGGGGGAGTATGCTAGAAAGTTTTCTTCTCTCCTTGCCTATGTTCCTCATGTGTCCGGCCGAGAGAGGCCGAAGAGGAGCAGATTTTCGGAAGGGCTAAACGAAGATCTTTATTCTTTGGTGTTGGAAAGTTCACCTACTAGTTATGCGGATGCGGTGGACAAGGAGAAGGATATCGAGGAAGGATTGCAGAACCGTAGGTCTAGGGTTCGGCCACAGGCTGTTCAAGGCACTCGTCCCAATGTTCAAGGGGCACAGTCTTCCCAATTTTCTCAGTTATCCCAGCAGCCCCAGCAACCATCCCAGCAATCTGGACGTCACAAGTTAAGGCCTCGTGGCCGGCAATTTAAGAAGAAGTCAGGTTCTAGTTCTTCTGGTTCGGGTAGTTCTAGTAGCAACATTCCCAGGGCCAATTTATGTGGTCAATGTGGAGGTAAGAACCCTTCGACGCATTGTGTAGGGGTTCAGGGTGTTTGCAATCTTTGCGGGCAGTATGGACATTTTGCGAGAGTGTGTCCTTTGGCTGGATCTCAGCACACCGCTGCCCCACCGCAGGTTCGTTCAGGTGGATCTTCTCGAGGTCGTTCTTATCCTAGACAACAACCGAGGATGGGATAATCACAGCACAGGTCGTTCCAACAGCCTGGTGCTTCGCGTTTTGGACAGTCTTCCCAGCCTCATTTCTCATGGCCTCAGCAGGCCCAAGTTAATGCCATGACTAGGGAGCAAGCAGGGGGCACGCCTGGAGGAGTGATCGCAGGTACTTGAACTGTTTTTGATTTTCCAGCATGTGTATTGTTTGATATTGGAGCATCACATTCATTTATAGCTGATGCATTTGTGGTTGAGCATGGTTTGCATACCACCTTTTTGCGTGATGTTGTTTCTGTTACGACTCCTGTCGGCGTGAGCCAATTCTCACAAGAGATTGAATTTTATGGCGTACTTAAGTTTTGTGAGAATTTACTGATAGCCAATTTAATCCGGCTAGTTATGTGGGATTTCTATCGTATAGTGGGAATGGACGTGTTGTCTAGTTTTAGGGCTACCTTGGATTTTTTCCATGGCGTTGTGCTCTTTCGGCCCCAGTTTGGCGAGAAGTGGAACTTCTACGGCCATGATTCCCGATCGAAGATTCCGTTTGTAATGCCCAGATATTTTTAGAGGCCACAAATTAGAAAGTTATGAGATTTGAGGGATTACAATGCTATTCTATTCAACTCATGATTCAATTGAGTTTCAGATTTCAAATATGTATTGTTTAGCTTTTTATCATTTAATAGCTAAATTTCAGATTTTATGTTTACTTAAATTCAGCTTCCATTGTATATTGAGTAGAGTTTCAGCTTTTCGTGATATCAGTTGTCAAACTATGTTAAAGATTCAGATGTTGGATTTTATACTTTGATCAGCCTTCGGTTTGAATAAGATTTCAGATGTCAAGAATGCAATTTGCAGTAGATGTCTAGTTAATTCCTGCAAGCCAATCAGATCCTTTGTTTTAACTAAAATCGTTCGGTTTCCATATGCATCATTTGGTTTAAAACAGAGTACGCTTTTAGAATAATTTGGCATATTGATTTAAATGCGTTTCTTCTCTAGGCATTTACAAATCATATATTTATAGGATGTTAGCTGTTTCATGCATCATTATCTTCAAAAAAAATTAGTTCAAAGCGGTGCTCTCTCTAAGAAACCGAGCAAAAGTCTTTTAAAGCTTTTCGAAGGAGGCGATCGGAGTGTTGGTGATTTGCTGGATTTCTACCGTGATTTGTGCTCAAGAATTAAGGAAAGTAAACTATGTTTCTTGCTCACTCAGTGAAAGCATATATTCAGTTCTGTTTGCATGTTTATATGAGATTTTAAAGTATGGAAGAAAACTTCGGTTGTTCTTCAAAACCAGAAAAGTTCATGCTCTGTTTTTATGAAAGTTGTGTTTTACTGTATTTTGATCCAGAAATATTTTAGAAAATGGTTTGGTGATGTTCATCCAGTAGTTTCTTGAGTTTTCTTCAGAAATTCCATCGAAGTAACTTACAAGTAGCTTATTCGATTATTTCCAGAAATTTCTTGAGATATTTTGAATTCTTCAGACGAATGAAACCGTTGTAGTTCATGTTTTTCCACACGGTTAAGTTTGAATTCTGTTTCTTATACCACGACTGATATTTCTTTGTTGAAAATATTATAAGTATAGATTTCAGTTGTCGCATTGTTTGCGTTCAGTAGTTGCAATCAGCAGTCACACTATTTCATGTTCAGCTGTTGCATTTGTTTATGATTCAGCTATTGCCTTCGTATGTTTTCAGCTGTTGTCAGTTGTTGTATAGTTCATGACCAGTTGTTGACTTCGTTTGTTGTCCGCTGATGTATTAATTCATATTCAGCTATTGGTTTTGTTCATCAGTTGTTGGGATATTGTTCAGCTGTTGGTTTTGTTCAACGACTGAAAGTCCTTGTTTAAGTTGTGTTGACATCTGAGTTGACCAACCAAAGTCTGAATTGTTTCTTCTTTGTTGAGACTCTTACGTCTAATTCAGATTTCATCCTCTGTGTCTTCAATACTTCTTGATTGATACATAAAGTATAGATTTGAATTCCTTATTCATTTCCTCTTCATTCGAAAGAATTATTCGATTTATTTGACAAATTCAAGTGGAGCTTTTATTCAGTTTTCATCTTCGCAAGTTTTACAGAGAAATAGTTTGAAGTTCTAGAACATCATTGAACATAGAAAACCAGTAAATCGTACAAGAGAGAAAGAAAACAGATTTTAAGAAAGAAAAGAAAGAGCAGAACGTTGAAAATGTTTTAAGTTATGACAACAAATAGGGTCCCCAGAGGAAGGGTGAGTGCGCGGCTGACAAACCGTGTGCCTTTTCAACAGAGGAAGGATTAGGTGTATAGGTCGACGGATCTATATATCCCTTCACCATGAGCCATAGTGCTAAGAGACTGATATCAGAAGTTTGATCAAACGAATTGGACAAAATGTTTAAAGTGTTGTCATAATTTCAGAAAATGAAAGAAGAGCGCAAGTGTGATTTTAATCACAGCTCTAGAGATGTTTAAAGAAAATAATTTCAGAATTGATTATGTTTTATGTTTTCAATTTCTATCAGATTTCTCAGTTATGTTATTGCGCTTGTTCATTCTAAAGCGTATTCAGACTTCAGTTATGTATTTAGATTTCAGATTTCAGTTACAGTATCATCTTCTATTGCATGATTTTGATATTCCAGATTTTACCTGCTGAGCCTTTGGCTCACTAGTTTTCATTGAGTGCAGTTAATGAGATGTAGGAAGCTGGATGGGGAGTAGCTGATCGGATGATGTGTTTATCGCGGACATCAGATTTAATTGTTCCTTTGAGACCTTGTTTCGTTGTACAGAAACTCTAGTCGTAGTTTTTGTAGTATCAGATTTCTAGTTTCGTTGGTTTGTAGAAATTCTGTACAGAACCTTAGTTATAGTTTTGTATGTTAACATATTTCTAGTTCCTTATTTTTTTGTATAAATCTTTATGAACTTCTGGTGTAAAGATATATGCAAGTTCATTCGTATTACTATCAGATGTATCACTTCTACATATGTTATTACGTTCAGCTGGTGTTTTATCTCCGTGTCTTTTACACTCTTACAGCTGATTTTCTTCATTTGTCATGAAAAGTGTTTACCAGATTTTGGTTCTACTTCCGCTCACGTCATTGTTTCGTTCATTTCTCATTTCAGCAGTCACGAATTGTATTTATTCGCAATTTAGTCCAGAATTTTAGTAACGACTTTTATGTGTTATAAGATTGAAATTTTTGGGTCTTTCAATTCGAACCCCAAATTATATGATTTCTTTTAAGAAAATTCTGATCGTTAAAGTTGGTATCAGAGCATGGTCTTTGAGATAAACACACTTCCAGTCTGAACAGCTCTGTGACACCCAAACCCAATGGGGCCACGAGAATTGGAGTAAACAAAAATTTTCGAATAAAAGAAGGGCTAAAAGATAATTTGTTATAAGCTGCATCTCTTATAACTCAAAGGAAACGAGACATAAAACAATTCGAAAGTTCAGCAGATACTCAAATACGCGCGCTACTGCTAAAAGCTTTTGAGGAAACAGGGTATTTCATATAACTTTGCAAATGCGGTTTACAACAGCTGTTATTTGAGATAAATATACAACCATTGCTACTGATTTAATACAGCACAACCTAATCAAAACAATACAACTACGACACGGAAAACGTAGGCCTTGGATAAACACAACGCCACCCATCTGCTGATTCAAGTTCCACCTGCTGTTCCTCCATCAGCTGTCGTACCTGCACCATTTTAAAAGCTAGTGAGCCTAAAGGCTCAGCAAGTAAAATCTGAGTAGTAACAATTTCATAAAACGCAGGCAGACATCTGTACAATGCATATGTTAAGGAACTTCAATATACAGTATCGTTTTCATAAACATTTCAATGGCAGAAACAGGGGAAGATAGCCCAGTTCCTCATTTCTTTCAATTCCATTTTCAGTTGATCATGGCATATAAGTTCTATTTGGTCCGTGTTGCACTTTGATCAAAATGACT
>KQ990547.1:230681-261019 GCA_001598015.1 Dorcoceras hygrometricum
TTCCTGCAGAATCCTCCCTTTTGAGCAACACACAATTTCTTCTGGAAATTTCTTTGAAGAACACTTTAAAACTTTTCTTTGAAAATGATACAAAAATCTTACTTTATAAACAAGTATTTATATGAAAGGGATTAGTGGCAAGCTACTTGTGAAATCAAGCATGACACACTCCTAAAAGTTAGTAAAATTCCCTCCTTATTATTTTAATTTGTAAAACACCAAACCTTTTTCAAAAGAAATCATTTTACCTCCTTAAAACATTTTACAATCAATTTCAAACCAACTTGTGTATTGCTCTTTGGAGTTACCTGCTGAGAGCCGCAGCGCACCATTACCTGCTGATCTTAACAATTCAGCAGATACATACTATTTAAAATTGCCAAATGGCCCATATGATTTATGAAATGCATAAATATGGTCCTAAGGATTTTGGGGCGTTACAAGCTCTCTCCAACCGTTTCTAAATTTGTGAGTTTTAATTCATGTTCTAGCATAAAGTAATCTCTCATATAGAATTGTGGTGGATTTTGGCTACCCTTACAGATATGTCAAGACGAGGTAGAGGAAGAACGAGCTTTACAGAAGGAGATAATGAATCTGACGGAATGAACCCCATTCCCAATACCATGGCTCAGTTGTTAGAGCGCTTAGTTGACCAAACCACTAACGGGAATGGTCAAACCTCAGGAAGAATAGTTGGCCGTGAGGATCCACAGGAGAGGTTTAGAAGACAGAGACCTCAGGAATTTTCTGGCACTACTGATCCTATTATAGCAAAAAGCTGGATCAAATCCATAGAGGTGAATTTTGACTATTTGCAGCTGATCGAACTAGAAAGACCTCGGTGTGCGAGTTCAATGCTGAGAGGAGATGCCATGATATGGTGGGAAGGAGCCAACTTAACAGTAGACTTGGAAATTCTTACTTGGGAAGAATTTAAGAGAGTGTTCTATGAACAATACTTCACGGTGGATGTAAGACAACAGTTGCGGAGTGAGTTTTTAACCCTTAAGCAGGGACAGATGTCTATGCGGGATTATATCCACAAATTTGAGAGAGGTTGTTATTTCGTTTCGTTGATTGGGACAAATGCAGATATTAAGCTACAACATTTCGTTGATGGGTTGAATCCGACGATTAGGCATGATGTTAGATTGGCAGAACCCGTAGATTATAGATCAGCTGTGAATAAGTCCCTACGGGCAGAACAAGACTGAAAAGCAATCGAAGAAGAGAGACAGTTGAAAAGACAATTTTTCCAACAGAAGGACCGTAGGCAAAATAAGAAACCGAATAATAACCAGCAGGAGTCTCAAGAAAAAGGACCATTAGTTTTTCAGCCTATCTATGATGTCCCTAATTCAGGGATTAGGCCTCCATGTCCAACTTGTAAGAAAAACCATACAGGCCAGTGTCTTTTTGGCCAATAGGTGTGTTATACATGTGGCAAGCCAGGCCATATGTCTAGAGATTGTTCCCAGAAACGACCACTTATCACTAGTAGAGCTTATATAATGACAGCTAAGGAAACTCCAGCAGATACCTTGGCAGCGACGGGTAATATTTTGTTGCCAACATGTTTACAATAGCATTATTAGATTCTGGTACAACTTATTTTTTTTTGTATCAGATAGGTTTGTTAATAAATTGATAGTTAACCTAGAAGAGATAGAAGTAGAGTACTGTATTCAGATCCCTATGAGTTAGAGTTTACTATTGATTTGGTACCAGAAGCTGTTCCAATTTTTAAGCCTCTATATAGATTGCCCCTAAGAAAAATGAAAGGATTAAAAGATCTGTTCCAGGATTTGTTAGGCAAGAGTTTCGTCAGACCCAGTACTTCGCCGTGAGGAGTTCGAGTTTGATTCCCATATGTTTATGATTTTTCATCTTCCGGTGGATGGTAATGTCGGAACTTGACGCTATGTAATCGATAGTTGTTAGTCGAATCAGTATAAAGTCTGGTTTGATAGACAACAGCTGATAGCGTAGCTGTCGTCTGATGTTGCAACACCAAGTTCTTATTCAGATTTCGTTTTCTATGTCAGCGATTGAATTTCATATTTAAATTCAGCAGTTACATTTCAGCTGTTGAATCAGTTTCGTAAACAGTTGTTGTATTGTTGAGTCATCAGCTGTTGGTTTTATTATCAGCTGTTAGTTTGTCCATCAGCTGTTGCTTTGTATCTATGTATTCAGTCGTTGCACTGTTCATACGTCTGTTTGTTGTGGAAACGACATCGTTTCATTTACTACGTCTGTTTCAGAGTCACGTCTGTTTTTATATATATGTTGGTGAACAGTAAAGATCTGTTTTGTTTCCAAATACTGTTCCACTTTGTTGCGTCCGATTTCATTTCTGCGATGCGTCTCTTATAGTTGAATTAGATGCTCAGATAGGAACCTATTTAAGTAGCGTTAGACTTAGTTTATGAAGAAGTTTTAGTAAAGATTCTTTCAAGAGAAAACCGTAAGTTAAGGAATAGAACTATCCCTAAGATGCAGTGGGTAGAACACACTGAAAGAAAAACTATGTGGGAAAGTGAATCTCATATGTAGAACAGCTACCCATATCTCTTCAAGTAAGAAATTCGAGGACGAAATTCTTTTAAGGGGAGTAGATTGTAATGCCCAGATATTTTTAGAGGCCACAAATTAGAAAATTATGAGATTTGAGGGATTACAATGCTATTATATTCAACTCTTAATTCAATTGAGTTTCAGATTTCAGATATGTATTGTTTAGCTTTTTATAATTTAAGAGCTAAATTTCAGATTTCATGTTTACGTAAATTCAGCTTCCATTGTATATTGAGTTGAGTTTCAGCTTTTCGTGATATCAGTTGTCACACTATGTTAAAGATTCAGACGTTGGATTTTATACTTTAATCAGCCTTCGGTTTGAATAAGATTTCAGATGTCAGGAATGCAATTTGCGGTAGATGTTTAATTAATTCCAGCAAGCCAATCGAATCCTTTGTTTTAACTAAACTCGTTCGGTTTCCATATGCATCATTTGGTTTAAAACAGAGTACGCTTTTAGACGAATTTGGCATATTGACTTAAATGCGTTTCTTCTCTAGGCATTTACAAATCATATATTTATAGGATGCTAGCTGCTTCATGCATCATTATCTTCAAGACAAATTAGTTCAAAGCGGTGCTCTCTCTAAGAAACCGAGCAAAAGTCTTTTAAAGCTTTTCGAAGGAGGCGATCGGAGTGTTGGTGATTTTCTGGATTTCTACCATGATTTGTGTTCAAGAATTCAGGCAAGTAAACTCTGTTTCTTACTCACTCAGTGAAATCGTATATTCAGTTCTTTTTGCATGGTCATATGAGATTTTAAATTATGGAAGAAAACTTCGGTTGTTCTTCAAAACCAGAAAAGTTCATGCTCTGTTTTTATGAAAGTTGCGTTTTACTGTATTTAGATCCAGAAATGTTTTAGAAAATGGTTTGGTGATGTTCATACAGTAGTTTCTTGAGTTTTCTTCAGAAATTCCATCGAAGTAGCTTACAAGTAGCTTATTCGATTATTTCCAGAAATTTCTTGAGATATTTTGAATTCTTCAGACGAAGGAAACCGTTGTAGTTCATGTTTTTCCACACGGTTAAGTCTGAATTCTGGTTCTTATACCACGACTGATATTTCTTTGTTGAAAATATTCCAAGTATAGATTTCAGTTGACGCATTGTTTGAGTTTAGTAGTTGCGATAAGCAGTCTCACTATTTCATGTTCAGCTGTTGCATTTGTTTCTGATTCAGCTGTTGCCTTCGTATGTGTTCAGCTGTTGTATAGTTCATGACCAGCTGTTGACTTTGTTTGTTGTCCACTGATGTATTAATTCATATTCAGCTGTTGGTTTTGTTGATCAGCTGTTGGGATATTGTTTTTAGCTGTTGGTTTTGTTCAACGACTGAAAGTCCTTGTTTAAGTTGCGTTGACATCTGAGTTGACCAACCAAAGTCTGAATTGTTTCTTCTTTGTTGAGACTCTTAGGTCTAATTCAGATTTCATCCTCTGTCTCTTCAATACTTCTTCAATTGATACAGAAAGTATAGATTTGAATTCCTTATTCATTTCCTCTTCATTCGAAAGAATTATTCGATTTAATTGACAGATTCATGTAGAGCTTTTATTCAGTTTTCATCTTCGCAAGTTTTACAGAGAAATCCTTTGAAGTTCCAGAACATCATTGAACATAGAAAACCAGTAAATCGTACAAGAGAGAAAGAAAACTGATTTTAAGAAATAAAAGAAAGAGCAGAACGTTGAAAATGTTTTAAGTTATGACAACAGAGGGTCCTTAGAGGAAGGGTGAGTGTGCGGCTGACGAACCTGTGCCCTTTCAACAGAGGAAGGATCAGGTGTATATGTCGACGGATCTGTATATCCTTCACCATGAGCCATAGTGCTAAGAGACTGATATCAGGAGTTTGATCAAACGAATTGGACCAAATGTTTAAAGTGTTTATAATTTCAGAAAATGAAAGAAGAGCGCAAGTGCTCTAGAGATGTTTAAAAAAATGATTTCAGAATTGATTATGTTTTATGCTTTCAGTTTCTATCAGATTTCTCAGATATGTTATTGCGCTTTTTCATTCTAAAGCGTTTAGACTTCTGTTATGTATTCAGATTTCAGATTTCAGTTACAGTATCAGCTTCTATTGCATGATTTCGTTATTCCAGATTTTACCTGCAGAGCCTTTGGCTCACTAGTTATCATTGAGTGCAGGTAATGAGATGTAGGAAGATGGATGGGGAGTAGCTGATCGGATGATGTGTTTATCACGGACATCAGATTTCATTGTTCCTTTCAGATCTTGTTTCGTTGTACAGAAACTCTAGTCGTAGTTTTTGTATTATCAGATTTCTAGTCTCGTTGGTTTGTAGAAATTCTGTACAGAACCTTAGTTATAGTTTTGTATGCTAACAGATTTCTAGTTCCTTATTTTTTTGTAGAAATCTGCATGAACTTATGGTGTAAAGATATATGCAGTACAGAAACTCTAGTCGTAGTTTTTGTATTATCAGATTTCTAGTCTCGTTGGTTTGTAGAAATTCTGTACAGAACCTTAGTTATAGTTTTGTATGCTAACAGATTTCTAGTTCCTTATTTTTTTGTAGAAATCTGCATGAACTTATGGTGTAAAGATATATGCAAGTTCATTCGTATTACTATCAGATGTTGTATCACTTCTACGTATGTTATTACGTTCAGCTGGTGTTTTAGCTCCGTGTCTTTTTACACTCTTACATCTGATTTTCTTCATTTGTCATGAAAAGTGTTTACCAGATTTTGGTTCTACTTCCGCTCACGTCATTTTTTCGTTCGTTTCGCATTTCAACAGTCATGAATTGTGTTTATTCGCAATTTAGTACAGAATTTTAGTAACGACTTTTATGTGTGATAAGATTGAAATTTTTGGGTCTTTCAATTCGAACCCCAAATTTCTTGATTTCTTTTAAGAAATGTCCGGTCGTTACACCGTTAGTCTCTGCTATGGAGATGTTTAGCATTCTGTCGTTAGAGAATTCATGGATTCATGATCTATGCTTTAGACGCATCCTCAAATTCGTGTGTGGAGCTTAGTGACATCCCGTCGTTTGTGATTTCCCTGATGTGTTCCCCGAGGAGATTCCTGGTTTTCCTCCGAGGAGGGAGATCGACTTTAGCATTGAGTTGGTGCCTGGTACAGCTCCTATCTCATAAACCCCGTATCGTTTAGCACCAACTGAGTTGAGAGAGTTGAAGGTACAGCTTAGGGATTTTCTGGAGAAAGGATTTATTCAGCCAATCATGTCACCATTGGGAGCTCCTATTCTGTTTGTGAAAAAGAAAGACGATTCGATGAGGATGTGCATAAGCCTACGGCAACTGAACAAGGCTACCGTGAAGATAATTACCCATTACCGAGAATCGACGATTTATTTGATCAAATTCAAGGTTCAGCCGTGTATTCTAAGATTGATCTACGTTCAGGGTACCATCAGTTGCATATTCGAGAGGAAGATGTTGCGAAGACTACGTTACGGACGAGATATGGGCATTACGAGTTTTTTGTTATGCCTTTTTGTTTGAATAATGCCCCTGCAGTTTTCATGGACCTGATGAACCGAGTCTTTAGAGAGTTCATCGATCAGTTTGTGATTGTTTTCATCGATGACATTTTGGTCTACTCGAAGACTCCGATGTAACATAAAGATCATCTAAGGCTAGTCCTCCAAACACTTCGAGACTCGCAGTTGTATGCCAAGATTTATAAATGCATGTTTTGGTTGGACAGAGTAATGTTTCTGGGTCATGTTATTTCAGCTGAAGGAATATATGTTGATCCTAGTAAAGTAGAGACTGTTGTGAGTTGGGAACGTCCCAAGAAACGTCTCGGAGATTCATAACTGTTTGGGATTGGCTAGCTACTATCGACGCTTCATTGAAGGATTCTCTAGTATAGCTAAGCCTATGACACAACTGACTCAGAAGGATAAGAGATTTGTTTGGACGGAATAATGCAAGAACAGCTTTCAATTGCTCAAGGAAAAGTTAACTACAGCGCCAGTATTGTCTTTACCTTCAAGTTCAGGAGGTTTCGTGATATGTTCTGATGCTTCGCTTAGTGGATTAGGTTGCGTTTTGATGCAGCATGGTCGATTCATTACGTATGCATCCCGTAAGTTGAAACCTCATGAGACTCGATACCCGGTTCATGATTTGGAGTTGGCGGCCATTGTCTTTGCTTTGAATGCCACTATCTCTATGGTGAACAGTTTGTGGTGTATTTTGACCACAAGAGTCTTCAGTATCTCTTTTCCCAGTCCGAATTGAATATGAGACATCTTAGAAGGATGGAGCTGCTTAATGATTTCATTTGTGAGATTCAGTATCAACCTGGGAAAGTGAATGTAGTGGCTGATGCGCTCAGCCGGAGAGCTAAAGTATCGATGCTTGCATCGCTAAATATTTCAAAGGTCCATGAGCATCTGAGCACCAATGATTGGCATTTCTACCCAGGTGATGCTTATGTGGTGGTGTCGTCCTTTCAAGTTCAGCCACATATTGTTTCGGATATTAGGGAAGACCAGAGGACTGAACCATATATCCATGAGTTGAAGTTCAAGACTCAAGCTGGACAGATGGAGGATTACTCTGTCATATCTGATGGATGTTTGAGATTTCGGGGTAGGTTAGTGGTGCCTACCTTGATTGATCTAAAGGAAATGATCTTAAAGGAAGCTCACTGTAGTCGACATAGTGTCCATCCTGTTGCAAGTAAGATGTACCATGCCTTAAAACCACACTATTGGTGGGTAGGTTTGAAGAGCGATGTTGTTGATTTTGTTGCTCGATGTCCAAATTGTCAGCAAGTTAAAGCGGAAAGGATGAGACCTGGTGGACTCTACAGAGTTTAGAGGTACTCTAATGGAATTGGGAGCATGTAGCTATGGGTTTTGTGACCCATTTGCCTCGTTCCAGCCGTGGATGTGATGCCGTTTGGGTAGTAATTGATAGACTTTCGAAGCCAGCTCAATTCATTCCCTACAATATGACGAATGATTTGAAAAAAATGGCGAAATTATACATCGATTTTGTATTTTGATTACATTTAGTGCCGGTGACTATAGTTTCAGATAGATATCAGAGGTTCACTGTTCGGCCTCGTGCTAATCACACAAGATTAGAGCACAATTAAGCACATAATCACGGAAGCGTAAAAACAGGGCTTAAAAATTTTTCGAAATAATACGGGCCTGAACTCCAAACATACATTCAAAATATCAATACTCAAAATACGTTGACTGAAACTAATATAAAATAGGTAACGACAATTCTCAATTCAAATACAGATCCCCAATACATAAAAACACGGGGCATCCCCCGGTTCAATACATAATAGAAGTTGACTGGGACTCAAGGAAATGGGGATCGACAAGCTGGCGCTCCACTCTGTCCAGCTTGATTACCTGAAGATCTTGCAAATGGGTAACACAGACCCAAACAACACAAAAGCAGGAAAACAGATACGAGATCAAGCCTCGGTACGAAGAGCTATCAAAACAGCTAATCATGCAACATTCTATAATCAATGCTATGAAATACATGAGGGCTATCAAGGATCGGATAGCTAGACCAGTGTATCAACTGGCAAATCATCTCAATCAGCCTCTATACCCGCACGGTGTATCAACCGGGGAAATCATCGGTTCGTGATCTTCAGAGCCCGTCATCCCATCACAGCTCGGTGGTAGACACTCGAATCTGGTAGTCTCCACTCCGATGATAGCATTGGACTTTTCAAGCACAACTCATCAGTCGGCCAGTCACAACGTGGATTTCAATCAGGTCATCAATCAATCTGTCAATCAGGCTCGAGATGTATGCATGTATGTCAATTCAATATTCAATGCACACTGCATTCAATTCAATACGTGAAAACAGAATGTAAAACTCAATCAATTCACAAGCTGTATCACGTAAATCACAGAAACATATCAGCAGATTTCACAACATCAATCACAGCCATGTTCACTCTCAAGCTGCTAAATCTGCTCAATTCGTACCTTCAACGGCTTTCACCTGGCTCCTTCAACCACGGCAGAAGCTATCCTGAATCTCAAATCTGTTAAGAAATCTCACACTCAGTTCATATCTAACTCAAATCTGAACTTCAATACATAATTTCCTACGGCCAAGAACTCGAATCTGGTTCTACCTCTAAACAAAGTACTAACAATCCATACTAAGCTTAGAACAGTAGGAATTTCTTACCCAGAAGCTGAAACCAGCGGAAGAACTATCAAATTCCACTATACGAAGAAACCAGCAACTTCGCGATCCTCTCCAAGATCGTTCTACAGCCTCAACTGGATAAAAATCGGGAGCAACTCACAAGGAATCCAGCGCCACCAAGTTCACTCAAAACAACGGCAGGAAGCGGCGGCAATCGACGGAGAAAAGTCACGTTGAACAGTAGCTAAATCGAGGGTTTGGATATGGAGATAAGAAATATCGGGTTCAGAATAATTCTAAGTGTCGACCAAAACTTATCTATATATCTCTCAATCAACTGCTGTTGTTCTCAAAATAACCAGACGTCGTGAACAGTAGGTATCTCACAACAGATACCAGTCGTTGCTTTCAACAGAAACCATATTTTCCTCTTAACAAAACCAGCAGCAACCACCAGGCGTTGCATTTGCAAAGTAGCATCAAAACGACATCGTTCCAACTAAACAAAACGACGCTGCAGCGTTCCACCAGCTGACAACAGATTTCTCTTGAGAAGCAACCAAAAGCTGGTAAAAGATTCCTTCAAAAACCACCAGCGACTGGTTACGCGAAACAATTCAAAACGACGACGTAAAGGACACGTCACCATATCTGTCAATAGCTGGTTAACCAACCCAGCGACTGGATAAACTACGCAACGGATCCCTCGCTACTGGTACCAGATGCAATACCCAAAACGCTGCGTTTCAACTTAATAAAACGACGTCACGTTGCTCCCACGACCGATTCCTCAAACCAGCAGCTGGTCACTCAGCTGGAACAATTTCTCACAACGTAACAGCTGATAGCGCTACAATTCAGTAGTCAACACCAAAATATTTACCAACACGTGTCGCTTTCTCATTAAATCTGGCATCCAATGCAACTACTGCCAGTAGAAACCTCTTCAATTGCAACTATTGATTTCCAATTTTCACCAGCTACAAGCTACAGTACCGCTGACTCGCGTTGACTTCTGAAATGCGCTACGACTAGTTTATTGCATTAGCGCTACATCTGGTCTTCACAAAACGACAACGTATTACTCCTACGCCACCAACAACTGATAACAAATTTCACCAACTAGCGCTACTGCTGAAATTCTAGAGGAATGAGATTCATTTCGCAAAACCCTCAAAATTAACGCTACTAATGCCAAATCAATTCAATAATCACTAATCTAAAATCTGATTCCTCACATTCTCCCCACCTTAAGAGATTTCGTCCTCGAAATCAAAGGAAAACTCAGGGAAATTTCAATCAAAACATTCAAATCAAACACAATAATCTAACCAAAATCGAAGAAAATAATCAGAATTTACCTGGAAATTCGCACTATCAGTGCTCAAACAGATGAGGCCAATCCTGCCTCATCTTCTCCTCAACTTCCCAGGTAGCTTCCTCTCGGCCATGCTTACTCCATTGGACCATCACCAACGGAATCACTTTGTTCCTCAGCTTCTTCTCCTTCCGATACAAAATCTGCACTGGATATTCAACATAGCTCAAGGCAGAATCCAGCTCGACTTCGTCGGTTCTCAACACATGGGAAGGATCTGGCTCATATTTCCTCAACATTGACACATGAAAAACATCATGTATCGCTGCTAGCTCAGCAGGCAGCCTCAATCGATAAGCCAACTGTCCAATCCTCTCAACAATTTCAAAGGGGCCAACGAATCTAGGAGCTAACTTGCCTTTAAATCTGAAGCGCATCACGCTCTTGAAAGGAGAAACTTTGAGAAATAGTCGATCGCCAACCTAAAACTCTAACGGTCGACGTCTTCGGTTAGCATAGATGGTAAATCTATCTTGTGCAGCCTTCATTCTACTTTGAATCAAATCAATCTGATCTTTCATATGCTGCACAAACTCAGTGGTAGAAAGTTGTTTCTCACCAACTTCTTCCCAACAAATCGGAGATCTGCATTTTCGACCATACAACGCTCAAATGGAGCCATCCCGATACGTCACCTGGTAGCTGTGTTATACGAAAATTCAACTAAGGACAAAGAATCCTGCCAGCCACCACTGAAATCCATCACAACTACTCGCAGCATATCCTCTAAAGTCTGGATGGTCCGCTCAGACTGACCATCTGTCTGTGGGTGATAGGCTGTACTCATAGCCAATCTCGAACCCATCGCTGCTTGCAGACTCTTCCAAAAATGAGAAGTGAATCTTGGATCTCTGTCAGACACTATCGAAACAGGCACTCCATGCAATCTAACCACATGGTCGATATACAGCTTCGCCATTTTCTTCATCGAACACCTCACGTCATAGGGAATGAAATGGGTTGACTTCGAAAGTCTATCAATCACCATCCAAATCGCACCACATCCCCTACTTGATCGAGGTAGATGAGTCACAAAATCCATGGAGATGTGCTCCCAATTCCATTGGGGCACCTCAAAACTCTATAGAAATCCACTAGGTCTCATTCTCTCAGTCTTGACCTGCTGGCAATTCAAACATGTAGCAACAAAACCAGAGATTTCGCTCTTCATGCCTTCCCACCAGTAGTGATATTTCAAGGCATGTTACATCTTTCTCTCGCCCGGATGCACACTGTACTGACTACAATGTGCTTCATTCATAATGGTCTCTTTCAAATCGATCAAGTTCGGAACCACCAATCTTCCTCGAAATCTCAGACATCCATCCGAAGAAACAGATAAATCATCAGACTGACCTCTTCGGGCTTTAATCTTCAACTCATGAACATATGGATCAGTCCTATGCGCCTCCCTGATGTCACTCACAATCTGCGATTCCACTTGAATCGAAGAAACCATAAAGTACTGATCACCCGGCTGGAAACGCCAACCAGAAGTACTCAACTGCTCCTAGACTTTAGAGACACTCAAATACGAAAGCATCGTAGGCTTGGTCTTCCTACTGAAAGCATCTGCTACTGAGTTCATCCGCCCAGGCTGATACTGAATCTCACAGTTAAAGTCCTTGAGCAATGCCATCCATCGCCATTGCCTCATATTCAGATCAGACTACGTGAAGATATATTTCAGGCTCTTGTGGTCGGTGTACACCACAAATTCTTCACCATAGAGATAATGTTGCCAAATCTTCAAGGCAAACACTATCGCAGCCAACTCCAAATCATGAACAGGGTACCTCGTCTCGTGAGGCTTCAACTGTCGAGACGCATAGGCAATCACGTACCCGTTCTGCATCAAAACACATCCCAAACCATTGAGAGAAGCGTCGGAGCACACTAAAAATCCTCCGGATCCAGACGGTAGAGCCAAAACAGGAGCAGTAGTCAACTTCTCCTTCAACGTCTTAAAACTATACTCGCACTCATCAGTTCAAACGAACTTCCTATCTTTTGAGTCAACTGTGTCAGAGGCCTGGATATCAAAGAGAACTTCTCGATAAAACGCCTGTAATAGCCAACCAATCCCAAGAAGCTGCGGATCTTTGAAACGTTCCTAGGTCTCTCCCAGTTAAGAACTGCTTCGACCTTACTCGGATCCACCGAAATACCTTGCGCTGGAATCACGTGACCCAAAAAGATAATTCGATCAAGCCAGAATTCACACTTGCTGAACTTGGCGTACAACTGCGAGTCTCTCAATCTCTGCAACACCAGTCTGAGGTGCTCCTTATGCTCTCTCATGCTCCTCGAGTACACTAGGATGTCATCCATGAAGACGATCACGAACCGATCAATGTACTCTCTAAATACGCGATTCATCAAATCCATGAAAACAGCTGGGGCGTTCGTCAACCCAAACGGCATGACCAGAAACTCATAATGCCCATATCGAGTTCGGAAAGATGTCTTCGCCACATCAGCGTCCCTAATCCGCAACTGGTGATAACCAGAGCGCAAATCAATCTTCGAGTAAACGACCGATCCCTTCAACTGATCGAACAAGTCATCAATACTCGTCAAAGGATACATGTTCTTCACCGTCTCTTTATTCAACTGTCGGAAATCCACGCACATCCTCATAGACCCATCCTTCTTCTTCACAAAAAGAATCGGAGCTCCCCAAGGCGACATACACGGTCTGATGAAATCTTTCTCCAAGAGATCTCTCAACTGATCCTTCAGCTCTTTCAACTCTGCGGGCGCCAACAGATACGGAGCTCTAGAAATCGGGGCGGTACCGAGCACCAATTCGATACTGAAGTCGATCTCACGTCTCGGAGGGAATCCAGGAATCTCATCTGGAAACACGTCAGGAAACTCTCGGATGATCGGAAAGTCGCCCATCTCCAACCACGACTCTCGGGAAACGTCAAGCGCGTAAATCATGAATCCAGTATTATCCAGCAATAGCAGACTAAACATCTCCATGGCGGACACCAGTGGAATCTTCGAGAACGAATCAGCATCGTAGAACTCCCACCTCTCACCCGAGTCAGGGCGAAATCTCACCACACCATTAAAAAAGTCAATAGTAGCCTTATAGCTAGATAATACGTCCATTCCCAAGATGCAATAAAAATCTCTGATTCCCCAAACAATCATATTGGACACCAAAACGTGATCATCAAATCGAAGAACACAATCCAACACCACTTCACGGGACCACAGATTCACACTAGCAGGGGTAGACACGGAAACAACATCACACAATGAAACAATCATATTGGACACCAAAACGTGATCATCAAATCGAAGAACACAATCCAACACCACTTCACGGGACCACAGATTCACACTAGCAGGGGTAGACACGGAAACAACATCACACAATGGGGAAGAACTCAACCCATACTCACAAACAAACAACTCAGAAATAAAAGAGTGTGATGCACCAGTGTCAAATAGAACTCTCGCGGGATAATCAAAGATAAAGCATGTACCTACGATCATCATACAAGGCGCCTCCTCAGCCTGCTCTCTCGTCAAAGCGTTCGCCTGAGCCTACTGCAGAATCTGGAACGGAGGTCTCGATGGTGCTCCAAACCTAGAAGGCTCACGGGGTTGGAATCTAGATCGCTGGGTAGGGGCAGGAAACTACGGTGGAAAGAACCACCAGCTGATCCCTGCTGCCAAGGAACTGAAGACTGGCCCCTAAACAAAGGACACACTCTAACAAAGTGTCCTGGCTGTCCGTAAGTTACGGCAAGACCCCTGAAATCCACGAAACTGCGAAGTCGGATGTCTTCCCCCGCATTGACCACAAGGCATATCGCCAACACCACTACCAGAACTACTGCCAGAACCACTTCCAGAACCAGAACTCCCAGAACCAGAGGAATTCGAATTCGCCTTCTTCTTAAACTGTTTCCCTCGAGGTCGAAACCATTGGCGATTCGACTGCTGCTGCGACCCCTGAGGAGAATAAAAAGATTGCGACGCATCCTGCACAGGCTGATAGGTGCGTCCAGTAGTCGGCTGAATCGGAGCCTCAACCTCCATCAAACTCTCCTCAATGTCCACCGCTCGGTTCACTGCATCAATATAGGTCGCAGGTGACCTAGACAAAACCATCCGATACAGATCAGGCCACAAGCCCTTAAAAAATTTGTTCCTATTCGTCCTCTCCTGGTTGGCAACGTGTGGCACATAAACCAAAAGCGCAGAAAACTATCGGGCATACTCAGCCACTCGCATGTTTCCCTGCTTCAAATTTTCAAACTCCCGTTCCCGGGTGTTATAGAAGGAATCCGGGGTATACTCCTGTCGGAACGCCTCACAGAAGCTCTCCCAGGTGATCACAGCCCCACTATCACGAAGGATACGAGAAGTACCCCTCCACCAGTGCTGTGCATTTTCTCTCAGTTGCAACACCGCCAGCTTCAGTCTCTTCTCGGGAGCGTACTCCAAAGTATCAAACAACTCCTCCATCTGAGCTAACCAAGCCTCAACCATCGCACCACCCTCTGCTGTAGAAAACGTCTGAGGGTTCGTCCGCTGAAACCTAGCTAGGACGAACTCCATATCGCCTATCTGTCTAGAAACATTCTCAACCTGATGAACATCATCATCACTACCTGCCCTAGAATCCTCCACAGTACGTCTAGTCGTCCTACCTCTTACTCTTCTCGGCGGCATCTAAACAAATCTAGAGGTAAGATCTCACACCAGATATATCACACAGACAGAATAAAGATCACATAAGTCACAGAGTCAATCAAAATCAAATCAAAACTCTGTGCCTAGACTCGAGTGTGATCAAAGAAAATCGAGCTTATCCCAGTTTAAGCTCTGATACAAAAAATGTCAGGTCCCGTGCTAATCACACAAGATTAGATCACAATTAAGCACATAATCACGGAATCGTAAAAACAGGGCTTAAAAATTTTTCGAAATAATACGGGCCTGAACTCAAAACATACATTCAAAATATCAATACCCAAAATACGAGTTGACTCAAACTCATATAAAACAGGTAACGACAATTCTCAATTCAAATACAGATCCCCAATACATAAAAACACGGGGCATCCCCCGGTTCAATACATAATAGATGTAGACTGGGACTAAAGGAAACGGGGATCGACCAGCTGGCGCTCCACTCTGTCCAGCTTGATTACCTGAAGATCCTACAAATGGGTAACACAGACCCAAACAACACAAAATCAGGAAAACACATACGAGGTCAAGCCTCAGTACGAAAAGCTATCAAAACAGCTAATCATGCAACATGCTATAATCAATGCTATGAAATGCATGAGGGCTATCAAGGATCGGATAGCTAGACCATTGTATCAACTGGCAAATCATCTCAATTAGCCTCCATACCCGCATGGTGTATCAACCGGGGAAATCATCGGTTCGTGATCTTCAGAGCCCGTCATCCCATCACAGCTCGGTGGTAGACACTCGAATCCGGTAGTCACCACTCCGATGATAGCGTTGGACTTTTCAGGCACAACTAATCAGTTGGCCAGTCACAACGTGTCTTTCAATCAGGTCATCAATCAATCTGTCAATCAGGCTCGAGATGTATGCATGTATGCCAATTCAATATTCAATGCACAATGCATACAATTCAATACGTGAAAACAGAATGTAAAACTCAATCAATTCACAAACTGTATCACGTAAATCACAGAAACATATCAGTAGATTTCACAATATCAATCACAGCCATGTTCACGCTCAAGCTGCTAAATCTGCTCAATTCGTACCTTCAACGGCTGATTCTACCTCAACAGATTTCTCACAAGGCACTAAAACTCACGGCCTAGGCTACCAGCTTTCGCCTGGCTCCATCAACCACGGCAGAAGCTATCCTGAATCTCAAATCTGTTAAGGAATCTCACACTCAGTTCATATCTAACTCAAATATGACCTTCAATACATAATTTCCTACGGCCAAGAACTCGAATCCGGTTCTACCTCTAAAAAATGTACTAACAATCCATACTAAGCTTAGAACAGTAGTAATTTCTTACCCAGAAGCTGAAACCGGCGGAAGAACTATCAAATTCAAATGTACGAAGAAACCAGCAACTTCGCGATCCTCTCCAAGATCGTTCTACAGCCTCAACTGGATAACAATCGGAAGAGCAACTCACAAGGAATCCAGCGTCACCAAGTTCAATCAAAACAACGGCGGGAAGCGGCGGCAATCGACGAAGAAAAGTAACGATGAACAGTAGCTAAAACGAGGGTTTGGATATGGAGATAAGAAATATCGGTTTCAGAATAATTCTAAGTGTCGATCAACACTTATCTATATATCTCTCAATCCACTGCTGCTGTTCTCAAAATAACCAGACGTCGTGAACAGTAGGTATCTCACAACAGATACCAGTCGTTTCTTTCAACAGAAACTAGATTTTCCTCTTAACAAAACCAGCAGCAACCACCAGGCGTTGCATTTGCAAAGTAACATCAAAACGAAACCGTTCCAACTAAACAAAACAACGCCGCAGCGTTCCACCAGCTGACAACAGATTTCTCTTGTGAAGCAACGAAAAGCTGGTAACAGATTCCTTCAAAAACCACCAGCGACTGGTTACGCGAAACAATTCAAAACGACGAGGTAAAGGACACGTCATCATATCTGCCAACAGCTGGTTAACCAACCCAGCGACTGGATAAACTACGCAACAGATCCCTCGCTACTGGTACCAGACGCAATACCCAAAACTCTGCGTTTAAACTTAATAAAACGATGTCGCGGTTGCTCCCACGACTAGTTCCTCAAACCAGCAGCTGGTCATTCAGCTGGAAGAATTTCTCACAACGCAACAGCTGATAGCGCTACAATTCAGTAGTCAACACCAAAATATTGACCAACACGTGTCGCTTTCTCGTTAAATCTGGCATCCAATGCAAATACTGCCAGTAGAAACCTCTTCAATTGAAACTACTGATTTCCAATTTTCACCAACTACAAGCTACAGTACCGCTGACTCATGTTGATTTCTGAAATACGCTACGACTGGTTTCTTGCATTAGCACTACGTCTGGTCTTCACAAAACGACAGCGTATTACTCCTACGCCACCAACAACTGATAACAAATTTCACCAAATAGCGCTACTGCTAAAATTCTAAAGGAATGAGATTCATTTAGCAAAACCCTCAAAATTAACGCTACTAATACAAAATCAATTCAATAATCACTAATCTAAAATCTGATTCCTCACATTCACTTCCAGATTTTGGAAGGGTTTACAAGAAGCTTTGGCACCAGATTGGCTATGAGTACAACCTATCATCCCCAAACCGATGGCCCATCTGAGAGAACTATACAGACCTTGGAGGATATGTTGCGAGCTGTTGTCATGGACTTCGGTGGTAGCTGGCAAGATTCGTTGTCTCTTGTTGAATTCTCTTATAATAACAGCTACCTAGTAACGATTGGAATGGCACCGTTTGAAGCATTGTACGGTAGGAAGTGCAGATCGCCAATTTTTTGGGAAAAAGTGGGGAAGAAGCAGCTATCTTCTCCTGAAGATTCGTTGTCTCTTGTTGAATTCTCTTATAATAACAGCTACCTAGTAACGATTGGAATGGCACCGTTTGAAGCATTGTACGGTAGGAAGTGCAGATCGCCAATTTTTTGGGAAAAAGTGGGGAAGAAGCAGCTATCTTCTCCTGAAATTGTGCAGCATATGAGAGACCAAGTTGATCTGATTCGACAATGTATGAAGGCTGCACGAGATCTCCAAGCTATTTATGCAAACCGAAGGTGTAAGCCTTTAGAATTTTAGGTTGGTGATCGAGTGGTCTTGAAAGTTTATCCTTTTAGAAGTTTTATGAGATTTGTACACAAGGGAAATTTAGTTCCTCGTTATCTTGGACCTTATGAGATTGTGGAAAGGATCGGTCCTTTGGCTTATCGTTTGTTGTTGCCACCTGAACTGTCCTCATTAAATGATGTGTTTCATGTGTCTATGTTGAGGAAGTTTGAGCCGGATCCTTATCATGTGCTACAAACTGACAAGGTGGAGCTGGATCGAATGTTGAGTTATGTCGAATATCCCTTGTAAATTCTGGATAGGAAGGAGAAACATATCTGGAACAAGACCATTCCCTAGGTGATGGTCCAATGGAGCAAGCATGACAGAGAAGAAGCTATGTGGGAGTTATAGGAGAGGATGCAACGTGAGTGGCCCAATTTGTTTGGGTAGGTATTGCACTAACTCCAGTAGCTATATTTCTTGATGATGTTTTCCTGTTATCTTGAACTCTTGGTTATTTGTGCGGTTGTTGTCTCCAGTTAACTTACAATCCAGATTTGTAGTTCTTCTGTGAGTTCTGGAACTGTAGGACATCTTCTGTATCGTGTAACAAGTTTTGGTGTTTTGGTGATGTTCTGTGATGTTGAGATTTGGATCGGTTCCGTAGTTCGTTATTCGATTTCGAGGATGAAATCTTCTTTGTAGTGGGGGAGAAATGTGAGATCTGAATCGTAATCATTAATTTAGATATTTAATCGGGGTTGGCATAGACCCGAAGAAGAAGAGCTGGCTGGTTGTGTGTGGATTAGCTTTGGCCTGGTTCGTAGAACTGTCAAATCTGGTTGGTGAGCAGTTAAGAATGGTCGTCGCAAGCCATTCTGGGTGCACTAAGTTGGATTTTAGGAATTGTAACGGAGCGACGTCATTTGGGATAAACCAGATTTGAGGGTGAAATCTGGTAGTACTGTGTGAACCAGTGCGGTTCGTGGGTACCGACTGAGGTGAGATCTGGATGAGTGTGAGCTGGTCTTCCAGATCAGGGTTGTGATGCGACGCCGTTTAGCGATACTCGTGTATGAGCTAGCTGGATTGTTGTGCGACGTCATTAGAGGAACCAGATGAGATGTGAGATCGTCGTGGTGTCCCCGTGTAGCGTAGCACTGTTCCTATTACCATCTTAGGCGGGAGCTGGATTGTAGTGCGATGCCATTTTGAGAAACAGATTTGGTTACGAGCTGGTTTATGTATGCGAGGGATTGTCTATACCAACTGTGGGAGAGGAGGCAGCGAGCTGGTTGTTCTGGTGGACTTCTATGCGACGTCGTTTGGAGGAGTCCAAATCTGATATTGCGTAGAGTCCAGATCTAGAGGGGTGCTCAGATTAGAGTGGGTACCAGCTTTGAGCCCTGAGTTCTCGGTGGCTACTGTTCACCAGATTTCAGCAGACTTAAGTTATAGATATAGAGGACTTTGACCAGATGCACGCCATTGTTTTCTAACACTTAGAAATATTTCCCCGTAAACATACCCTCTACTGTAGCGAAACCCTTACTGTTCACCGTAGTCTACTTCTTCCGATTGCCGGTGGTAGACAACTTCGATTGTAGCAATATTGGTAGCATTGAGTTCCCCTTGCCAAGACGATTCCATTGCTACCTCTTTTGGAGACTTTGGTGAGCTAGAAGAAGAACGCGAAGAAGCTACTGTGTATTGTCAGTTCGTGTTCCGACCGATTGGTTCTTTCGTTCATGTAGTGCTTTTGAGTAAGCATTAGATCCTACCTTATACTTCGTTTAGAGCCAACAATCATGTTCTAAGGATAGGATAGAGCTGGGTTGAGCTGGTGGCTCCCAGTTTGTAGTTCTGTGCTTACTGTCCCTGAGTTGTTGTTGTTGTTGTTGTTGGCTAATCAGGTTTCAGATCTGAGTTACTCGAGACCCTATTGTGGTAATTGTAGCACAGAAGCTAAGGTACGGATTTGTGCTCATATTACAGCTTTGGGATAGGCATGGATATGCATGTATGCTTACTGGTATGTGTGCAGTGTATGCCATCGTGTTGTTATTGCTTGCCTCTGTTCTGTTCTGGTGGTTGCAAGCTGTTATATCTGCATACACGCATTTTCCTTGTTGAGCACAAATCTTGTAAATCGTTTTCTGTTGTGTGAACCCGTATGTGCCAGGATTCTTGTATAGAGGATGAGCGGCAATACCGTGCTCCTCATCTCCCTTCTGGTTTAGTTGTTAGCCGCTATGAGACGAGTGTATACCACGCTCTCATGAGCTTTGGCAACAGCAGGTAGAGTAATATTGCTTATGCTTCTGGTACAGTATGTTGAGACGAGTGGATAGCTACCACGCTCTCACATACCTCGTGGCCACTTACTTCTATTCATTCGATCTAATTGACAATTGCTGAGCTGGTCCTTGAGCTCCTTTGGCTTCTTGGCTTGTTTGTAGCCTGTTGCCTTTGCATCCCGTTGTCCTCATGCATAGCACGTGCATTTATATATGTTGCTGTCTATTTGCTTTTTTAGTTTTCTCTCCGTACTGTGGTTTGACCCCTGTCCCTCTTGGGCTGGTTGTTTTGGCACTTTGTGTGTTTTTCAGGATACCCAGGTTTCTTAGCTGGTCGTGGAGATGACTCAGCTGGTGGTGCCCGAGATGTGGATAGAGTGTCCCAGTTACATATTGTTAGAGTAGATGCCCAACTAGCCAACTTGTGGCGTGTGGGTTTATAGACTCTTGTATATTACAATCTATATATATGATATTCGCATTTACTTATATGGCGTTCTTTAATTTCATTGTGTTGTATGATGATTAACAATTGCGTTGAGTAAAGACCTAGAATACACTAAAGTGTTTGTTAGATGTGATAGTGGGTATGACGGCTATCAAGAAACACATCTAATAGTCACTGTGTATTCTGAACATGTTCCTAGTCGATTGGGCCGTCAAAATGAGGATAAGGCCGCCCGAGCTAGAGACTAGTATCTGCGATGCGAAGTATCGTGTTTCATTGGTAGGGAACATTGTGATGTTCTGAGCATGCAGATTCGCGAGTGGCCGCATCTGTTTGAGTAGCTGTAAGGCTATATTTTCCAGTAGCTAGTAGTTTTTGCTGTTTTCCTTCCTTGGTTGTTGTGATTTGTTTGCTCAGTTACCTTGAGCTCTTAGTTTGTGTTGGGCGAATTTCTATTTAGTTTCTTTTTGTTGCTTCGAGTTTCAGTTGCTGTGTTGTGCTTTCAGAATTGTTGTTTGATTTCGAGGACGAATCCTTTTTAGTGGGGGAGAAATGTGAGACCTGGATTTGGAATTGAGATTTATCGTTGGAATGAATCGATAAATAGAGGTTCTGCTGGTTTAAGATCTCTATTTGAGTGTTTGAGTTGCATTTTCGGGTTCCATTTCGTGTGTTGAACAATTCTGGAGATTTTGTATTTTTCGCATATTTGAGGTACCTGCTGGGTGACGTGCCAGCTGGTTTTGTGAGCCAGCAGCTGGTCGGTGATGTGTTGGATCTGTTTTGATAGATCCTAATTAAGTTTTGAATTACACAAAACCTATTATTGTGATTCTAACAATTCTACTTAAGTGCACAGGATTTAGGAACGAAGATGAATATCAGCAGGAAGAAGCTTATTGCGCAAAGAAGATAAGCTGATAAATATGTCCAGCAGTTGGTTCGCAATATATTGATTCAGCAGTTGGTTTGGTATGGGCAGCTGGATTAGCAATGGAGACGTCCAAAGTTGAATCAGCTGTTCGTAATCAGGCGGAGGCCAAGTTGAATCAGCTGGAGCATGATGAACCAGCTGAAACGATGACAACCAGCTGCAAGTGCTAAAGAGTAAAGATGAACCAGCTGGTAGATGTATTGAGAAGCGCGCTGGACAAATATATCGAAGAAGAAACGAAGAAGAAGATGAGCAAGTTACTGTTGACGAATCTGTTAGCAGTCGCAATTATAAGTACTGTTGATGAATCTATCGAAAGTCGCTATTCAGGAAGCAAGAAGCGATGAAGAGATCAGCTGAAGCTGGAAGGTACAGTGATCAGCTTATGAAGATTCAGCAGATGGATTAGTTGTTGATGACGTCATCGGTGACATCATCCAGACGCAAGAATCAGCAGGTAGCTTGCATCCAGACGCAAGAGAAGCGACGTCGTAGAGGAGTTTCCAGTCGCAAGCTACTGTTCACCAGCAGATACTATTTGGAGTTAGCAAATAGCAAAACGATGTCGTTTACATAAGTTGATACGACAGCGTTTTGCTCTTGCGATGAAGATTCAGCAGGAAGACTTTGCGTTGTTATTTCAGCAGTCGAAGCTACAGTGAACCAGTCGCAACGCAAAGATTTCCAGACGCAGTATTTGATGAACCAGACGCAAGCAACAGCAGCATCCAGTCGAGAGCTTATTTGAATCAGCTGATGTTATATATTCAGTCGCGAGCTACAGTGTCCAGTCGCAAGAAATCCAGGCGCAAAGAATTGAAGAAGTAGCAAAGCGCAGCAGTCGTGGTGATAAATCAGCAGCGAAGCAGTTGACGAATTATCAAAGATGGATGTCAACTGCTGAGCTTATTCAAAATGGCGAAAGCGACAAGAAACCTGCAAAAGAAAAGGACGCAAGTACTGTTCTTGTGTCGGTACTTTACAGAGGAGCGTTGCACCAAAATGGAAAGAAGACAAGATAGCCATCTGGAGCGCTGAAGAGTTTTGGAAGCTTTCCAACGGGAAGAATTTCTACAGAGGCTATATATTAGAGGCGACGCCCATTGAAGAAGAAGACGAGACGATGAGAGTTCGTTCAGTTGGTGCAACTACATACTGTGATAGAATTACATTGTTCATACAGTGCACCAACATAGGGAAAAGAAAAGAAGATGAAGCTTGAGAGCTACATTGTATCAATCTCACACACCCAGATTCATTCACATCTTTTGTGAATGAATCTCGAAATCTGTTCACAGTTCCCGTCCAAGCATGAAGACGTAAAACTCTTGTGTATGTAGTCAGTCACACAGCTGCGGCTGTTTGTGCATTTGAGGAGTCTAGGAGTTCTCACAGCTGCTGGTTGTGGGATTGGGTCTGTACACGCAGTTGTAAGATCAAATCTTCTAGTGGAGCCTTCCGAGGTGGAAGAAGGGGAGATGTAGGATGTTGATATCCGAACTTCCATAACAAACCTGCTGAGTATCGTGTTCTTTAAGCATTAACAGGATTCAGCACTTAGCATAACATTTCAGCAGCACACAAGCACAAGCCTCGAACAGATTTATGATTGTACATAAATCTGTTTGAGTTTGTTTTAAAATATAGGATTCAGTTCTGGTATTTTCCGCATGATTTTTAAATCATACCAGATCTGTCTCCGATGCTCTTTGTATTTTATATGTTCAAGAACAACGAGCTATTGCAGCTCAAGAATTAGCAACGCGCAAAATTTTAATGGTTGTCAAAACAGCGCCTGCTATCTTTTTGATCCTATTCATATGGACCATCATGATGAATCCAGCAGAAGCGCGTTTTAGCGCGAGATTCCTGAAACGCCGTCGTTTGCGTGAAGTCTGGTTGCGTGTGTTGTGATCAGCAGATGCTTTAGCATAGTTTGCGTGAAGACTACAACGACTGCGTTTAGATTAGTTGGCGCGACGTCATTTGGATGTTGCGACTAGTACCAGCTGGTAGATCGCATGTGTTCCTGCTGGTTGATCAGCAGATGTAGATGTCAACGCGAGTCAACCTTTCCTGTAGCTCGAAGAGGAAACGTTGTCGTTTCGTTGTTGCGACTGGGAGTCCAGCTGCGAGTGAGTTTCGCCGCTGTTGCTTGCTGCTGGTATTTTCGCGAGAGCTAGCGACTGGATGACGTCAGTGGAGCAACGTCGTTTGAGTTAGTTGCAACGCTGCGTTTTGAGGTTGCGACTGGAACCAGCAGAGAGAAGCGTTGCGTGGTTTTGTTCTTGCGACTGGATACCCAGCTGCTGGTATAGTATGCGACGTCCTTTGAGTAAGTTGGTGCGACGCCGTTTTGAGAACCAGCCGTTAGTTATTTTAGCGATTGTTGGAGAAATGAGCTGTTGGTTCTTGCGTCTGCTGGTTTGGGAAATTTTTTGTGTCGACTGGTTTTGTCGATGGACAATTATTGAAGTGATTCCAGTCGTTGCTAGTGCTATATATATGAAGACTTGGTCTTCGAATTGTGATATCATTTCCCATACTTAGCAAATATTTCCAACCTTTCGTTCCTTATCCTTCGAACCCTAGAGCACTGTTCAGCCGTGAGCTTTTCCAGCGATTTCCCGTCGTTTCCGGTGGTTGTTTTGCTCGTGCGAGGTAGCGTTGGACTCCTCTTGAGAATCTCTTCCAATTCGTGCCAGTTTTAGAAGCTGGAGTTGGCTAGTCGAGGAACGCGAAGTTGCTGCCGTTCGAGTGTTGCGTCGATTTGGTAGAACTACGTTCTGGTTTTCGGTGTGACCTTGTTCCTAGCCATAGTTTTTAAGCTTTCTATGTAATTGTTGAGGTATATGGAGTAGCTGGTCGAGTTACACTCCCAGCCGTGAGCTGGTTTAGCAACCTGTTAGATTTACGTTGTGTATGCCGTGTGTTTAACAGGCTTTTACCAGAGTCTTCGGGATTTCTCGTAGGGTTAGTTGTTGCTCAGTATAAGGTACGGATTTGAGCTTAATTTACAGCGAAGTTATGGCTTTGGATGAATTGTAGTCGCTGGTATATTGAATTGCCGTGCCTTCTGGTTGTGTCCTGTTGAGGATTGTGTATGCTATTTGTGTAATTGCTGCGTTGCATATGTTTCTATGCCTGCATTCCCGTATGTTGCATACACGCATGGTATTACTTTCCAGTGTTTGGTAGTCTTTGTACCATTATTGTATTGTTGTTATTTCTTACCAGGATGTGAGGGCGAGCGGCAATACCGCACTCTCATCTCCCTGCTGGTTTCATAGTCACCATGCGCCGAGTGGTTAATTACCACAGTTCATGGGCGAGGCAACAGCAGGTTGAGTTGTTTGATGCATCTGGTAAGTGGGTGTGGTGTCATGGCGAGTGGCTCACTACCACACTGTGAACACACCCCATGGCCACCCTTGCTGTTTATTTCTGTTGTATTATTGCTCTCCGTACTGGGGTTTGACCCCATGTCCCTCCGGGGCTTGGTTTGTTTCTTTGTTGCGTTGTTTTCAGGAAACCCAGGTTCTACAGCTGGTCGTGGTTTCAACTGCCCCATGAGGTGGCTAGTGTGTCCCAGTAGCATATAGCATATATATATATATGTATCAGTTAGCCAGGGGGATGCCCTGCGCTTTGTTGTTGTACCCGTAGGGGAATATGATACATGTTTGAATTATGTATGCTTTATTGTTGATTGTTTTATGATTTGGGAAACTTATTTTAAGTATCGTTGTATTTTAAATTATATGTTTAAAACCGTCGGGCCTAAAAGCGAAAATTTTACCCACTTTTTGATAGCTTCCGCGTGTGTTTATCTGTTGTGAGCACGAGGCCTGACACTTAACAATGAATACGAACCTTTTTGTTGATAGAATCCTTTACTGTTTCAATAACTGTTGGCAGATATTATCACCGATACAATAATCAAGTGCTGTTGGCAGATATCATCAATCTCAATGCTCCATTAACAGTAGATTTCTGACCCGATAACATGAATAACCAAATCAATAAGTCCACTGTTCCAAGATCCGATTCTGATCAACCCGAATTCATAACTGTAACTCAAACCAATCACTATTGTTAGCAACCTCTAATCTCTGTGAGAAGATTATTCGAAATTCATCGTTTAGGTCCAAATCTTTTCTTATTTTTGTTATCACCAAAACTATAAATTTTATCCTAACAGTTCATAATTGCTCGAGTTAATCGTTATAGTTCCTCCTCCACTGCCCAGGCTTTTGGCAGTGGTGGCAAACATCTTCAAATTTGTTCGGCTTGGAATCCCCCGTGTTTGACTTCTTGGTAGGTTTTCCCTCCTTCGCAGGGGCAGAACGCTTCTTACCCTTGCGTTTGGTCCCCTTCTTCGCAGAGGAGGAAGAGCCCAAAAGGAGGACGAACTTGTCCTTTTTTATGGTCCCCTCAAACACGACAAGCATGTTTACCACCTCTTCAAGGGTGGCCTCCAGCTTTTTCATGTTGAAGTTGACCACAAAGGGGTCGAATGCAGCAGAGAGGGAGAGGAGAAGCAGATCCACAGACAGCTCATGTGGAAGTGTGATATCAATGCCCACTAACTTCTCAATGAGCCCAATCATACCGACCCCATGCTCGTGGACCGAAGTCCCCTCGCGCATGCTTTTTGTCATGAGCTCCTTGACAGTAGTGAACCTCTCAGTACGAGAGTTCTCCCCGTACAGCTCTTTGTGATGAAGGTGTATTCCAGCAGCATACTCTGTCGTTGGAAATGGATGGTATCATATAGCACCGTGCCTTAAGCTCATCATCCCACCATTTATCCAGCTTTGCCAGCTCCTCAGGATTGGAATTGGTAGTGGCTTCCTTCGAAGGGGTCTTCTGTTGTGCCCCAAAATCCATAGAACCACAAATTGCTTAGCCTTTCTATTCTAAGGGTTGTTTTGAGATTTTCGAGTATTCAAATTCTAGTTCAAATCTGATTTCTTTTCTTTTCAGAATTGAAGCAACAGCCAGAAGATTCCGGAAGAATTTCTCCCAAGCACAAATATGAAATAATCCAGATATGTTTCCTTTCAAAAAAAAATAAATGAGTTTCTGATGGGAGCTCTGTTTTAATAAAATGATTGTAATAAGTTTATAAATCAAAATAGTAGTAGGGATCTTTTAACAAATCTTTTAGAAAGGACAAAGGAGTTGGCATGGCAGCCATGTCTATTCAAGTATTTTTACCTACTACTCAATCATTCTCCCTTGTATAAAATGATTTACATAAGCCTCTGGATTCATTTTGGTTGCAATTAAAACTTTTAGTTCTTCCAAAGTTAAGTAGCTTTTCCAGTGTGCTTGAGGAGACTTCCAGCCGCGATCATCTGCACGTTGCAATATTCGTTTCAGGCAAGTAAATCTGAATAATTTACTTTGCACGTTGCATTAACCAGCTTTATATTTGTTTCGTTGTTTTCTGTGTATGCTTGCCTGTCCAGTTTCAGTTCAGCTTACGTTAATGTTGAGTTCAAGCTATGGATTCACTGCTTTGATGATTTAGTTTTGAGGAAACTCACCAGAAAGTTTAACCAGCAATGGTGTTTTTTTTAAAAAAATATACTGAGTTGTACAGATTCCAGGCAAGAAATCCAAGAGAAGTTCTCGTTTTCCTGACGAAGACTCTAGACATTGAATCTAAACGGATAGTCAACACTGGTTCGATCGGGAGCAAGTCCCGATTTGATAAGAGAAGCTAGTTTGTTTAGAATCTATCTAAGTCGAAGCAGTATTTCGTGTTCATGGACAAGCTGATTCTAGCGTAACCTTGTTCTTAACCAAATATGTTATTGGGTTGCTCACAGCTGAGTAATCTACCAAATCTGAAGCACCTGTTCAAAGATCCTATTATCATTCTCGCATTATGATCTGTCTTGCTTAGTAAAATCTGTTTCTACTATTCATAAGCCGTATTCCTTAGCCAAAGCTGTGTTCACATCTGTATGCCTATACGGTACCTAAGATCTGTTTAGATAACCAAAGCTGTCCTTTGTTCATGACATCTGTTTTCCCGAGAAATCTGTTTGTACACGGAATCTGATTACTAAGAACCATGTCTTTTTTGCACTCTCTAGTCGTTTTCCTTCAAAGTTGGTCCTCAGTTCTGAGTCCAGCTGTACACTTAGTAGTGATTTTTAAATAAAAATGAGTTTCATAGCAGTGAATCTACCAGATTCCATTGATCGACTTTCGATCAAGAGCTAGTATAAAGCTATTTCAGAAAGAAGTGAAGTTCAGATTTGAGAATTTATGGCATAGAGGACCCGGTCACTCAAGGAAGGGACAGGATTATAGTAGGACCGTAATCCCTTCATGGAAGGGACAGGATTATGGAAATATTGTAATCCCTTCACAGAGAGTTACTGATCAGTTAACATGCTTTTGAACAAGGACCACCAGAGAGCCTCTAGACCATAAATAACCCAGTATAAGCAATTCAGATTCGAACTTCGAGTTGTCTTTCCGTAACGAGATTTCAGATTTTCAGTCATGCCTGCATTTATGTGAATTTGTTATCCTCAGTTTTACTTTTTGGGCCCATAGACTCACTAGTTTTCACAATTCAGATGAGACAGCTCAGGAGCAGGCGGGTTGTGCAAGTTCATTCAGATTCGGGGGACTGTGTTTGTCAACGGCCAGCGTTTCCGCATAGTCTTAGCTTTTGTTGTTTTGGATCTTTTGAAGAACTGTATTAATATCTGTTACAACAATAGTGAACTTATATAGAGTTCCAACAGTTGTAATATCGCATTTTGCATTGAATAAAATGTTCTGTTTGCCAGATCTGTTACTACTATTTACCTTTGGCGCCACTATCTTCGTTTCAGTTTTGTGTAAGGGAATACAGCTTGCTTATTTGATTTTGGCCCTTCTATTTGTTCAAATTTCAAAAGTGTAGCCAATTCCTTTGACACACATGGTTTTGGGCGTCATAACTTGGTATCAGAGCCTGGTCTTGGGATAAACACATCTTCCCAGTCTGGAGCAGCTTTCATCGTCTACATCTCCTGATTTGTGAGTTTTATTTTTTTAAGAGTTCTTTCTCTTTCGAGTTCTGATGTTCTTTTTTGGTGGATTGCGGGCTATAGATTAAGATGTCAGGAAGAGGGAGAGGTAGAAGAAGCACCCCAATAGATGAAACCAACCCAGATAGCAATGCTCGTATTGCCCAACTCTTAGAACTGTTGGTAGAGCAATCTGTCAGAGGCAATGACCAATCTTCGAGCAGTAGTGTTGGATCTGTGTAAACAGATCCAGATTATGTTTTGAATTACACAAAACCTACTATTGTGTTACTAACATATCTACCTAGTGTGCAGAACTTAAATAAGATAGGAGAAGAAATATCTGTTAGGGAGAAGTCTGCTCAGACACTGTGAAGAGAAAGAGAGATCTGGTTTTATGAGATAAGAAGATTGTCACTTGTGATCAATATATTGATACACTGGCAGATTTAGAGACGCAAAGAATAATCAGAAGAAGCTAAAATGGAAGAAGTCTGTTTCGATTAATGCAAACAGAAATTGAAGAAGTTTGATTTGATTCAATACAGAGGAAGACATCTGATGAAGTAATCTGGTAGAAGCTGTATTAACGTGATCAGAAGAAGTCTACATGAAGTATGTAGATTCTGAAATCAAATAGAAGAAGCAAAGAAGTTTGTCCAGTCGAATAACAAGAAGAAGAAATCTGGATGATTTCTCAACCAGTAGAAATCTTGAAGTATTCGATGAAGAAGAAAGGTGAAACGTGATGAACAACGAATCTGTTGTAGAATCCAAAACCAGTCGAAGCATCAGGAAAGTCGAATTGAAGAGAAGAAGCTGATCACATGATGAAGAAGGCAGAAACTAGAGAAGATGAAAAGCGAAAACAGCGAAGATCAAATAACTGGAATATCGAACAGGAATGTTGCGAATAGTGTCAAGCAGCTGCACCAAGATAAAGGTATCAGCACAAGAAGAATTCAGCAGTAGACGCTGTGTTCCAGATATTGTAATTGAACAAAACTATATCAGTCGACTGAATTGCAAAAAAGGAACAACAGACGAGAATTGAAAGAAAACAAAACCAGTCGCAACACAAAGAAGATATCAGTCGACTGGATTGGAGTGATCAGTGTTAAAGCGAAACAGTGCACTATAATATCAGCAGATAAATCAATCAGCAGAAGTCGGGAGGAACAACGAATCAGCACAATTACCAGATGCATCAAACAACTCGACCTGCTGTTGCCTCGCCCATGCACTGTGGTAGTTAACCACTCGGCGCATGGTGGCTACGATCCCAGCAGGGAGATAAGAGTGCGGTATTACCGCTCGCCCTCGCAACCTGGTAAGAACAAAACAAGAACAACGAAACTATGGCAATAAAGCTGGAATGAGATGCAATTTCATGTATGCACATACTGGAATTGACAAGCATATTAACATATACGAAAGCAGTAACAACATCAGCAAGTACATAACACATAAACCAGCAAGTCCATCTCACAATTCCTCCAAGCCGTAGCCTCGCCGTAATACAAGCTCAAATCCGTACCTTAAACTGAGCACAATAACACTGATAGAAATCCCGAAGACTCTGGTAAAAGCCTGCTAAACAATAAGCGTATAACTCAGGGATCTAACAGAAAATCACGGCTGGGAGCTACGCTCAACCAACACCGTTTCCTACTACCACAATTCCGCAAGAAGCTTAAAAACAAGGCTAGAAACAAACAAGATCTCAACACGAG
>KQ990547.1:261656-273219 GCA_001598015.1 Dorcoceras hygrometricum
CAGCTTCTAAAACTGGTACGAAAAGGAAGATCTTCACGAGAGGAGTCCAACACTACCTCAATTGTCCAAAACAACGGCCGGAAACGACGGGAATCTACCGGAGAAGCTCACGGTGAACAGTAACGAGGGTTGAGAAGACAGAGAACGAAAGGCTGGAAAATATTTCTAAGTATGGAAACTGGTAATCCACAACGAAGACCAAGTCTTTAAATATAATCCCGCCTCTGCTGAAATCTTCAAAACAACCCACCGACAAAATCAGCAGAAACAACGAAATCTCAAATTAGCAGGAATAACAATTCAGCAGACACATTTCTTCTCGACGAACCTGCTGCCTCCAGCAGCAACGATAGCGAACGCCTTTTAAAACACAACCCAAAACGACGTCGCAGCGACTAACCCAAACGACGTCGCATAGCGCAAATCAGCAAAGCTACCATCAACTGGTCGCTCAACCATCTGCTGATTTTGTCAACGAAAAGTAAAGATTCTTGCTGCTGGTCGCACGCGAAATTCCAAAACGCAGCGTTCCAATTAAATGAAACGGCGTCGCAACAACTAATCCAAACGACGTCGCTTAGGATACGCGATTCCAAAAACCAACTGCTGGTCATCCAGCAGCAACACACCAAACCACGTAAAGCGCTTCATCCTGCTGAAACTCTTAGTACTAACTAAACGACGACGTATCCTCCTCGCGCTACAGGAAAGTTGACTCGCGTTGACCTCGACGTCTGCTGATCAACCAGCAGGAACACACCCACACGATCTACCAGCTGGTACCAAACAAAATCATCAAGACGACGTCGCACCAATTAATCTAAACGCAGTCGTTTTGCCCTCACGCGATTATCGCACCTGCTGACCACAACACACGCAACGACAGCGTTTCAGGAATCTCGCGCTAAAACGCTCTTCTGCTGGATTCATCACCGACCAGCTGCTAATTACCAAAACCAGCTGACACATCGACCAGCAGGTACCTCTAATACGCGAAAGAAAACAGAATCTCCAGAATTGTTCAACACACGAAAAGGAACCCGAAAATGCAACTCAAGCACTCAGAAAAGAGATCTAAAACCTCTATACATATCTATCGATTCATTCCAACGATAAATCTAAATTACAAATCCAGGTCTCACAATAATAGTGTGATAAATCTCTGGCCAAAGTACTAGATGTGTTTTAGGTAAATGGGTTTACCTAGTAACACACGCGATGTCACTATTTGATCTCCGAGATGTATGCATGGTTATTGGATCTCTAGCGACTCTCGATTTACCAATGGTCGTTGATCTGATCGGGATATTTATGTTGAAAGGACCGTACTGTACGCTAACCATGACCGACTGGTTCTTGCAGGCACTATCAGTGATACCTAGGGGATCATGGGGCGATGTTGCTAGACGCTTTACCATGATCCGATGGGCTAGTACGAAAATGTGGTTTCGGAGTCACACATGTTGTGGGTCCACGGCTAGCTGTATCCCTGAACCATTGAGGGTCACACAAGTACTGGTTTCTCGATTCCCTCACGGAAATTAAGCTCAATTTGTTGAGCATAGGAGGAGGAAGGATGGAAGTGCGACTTCCTAAAATTAAACAGGGGTCAAAATGTAATTTCCCTAAAGTTTGGGATAGTTTGACTATCCTTGAAACTTGCAGGGGCCAAACTGCTATTTTGGACTAGATGGTCCGAAAAATTGTTTTCGCATCATAATACTCAGTTTTGTAAACTGTTTAGATCGGTCCGATCTGATCGTCGATCGAGATTATGATGGATTCACGGTGATGGACTTGAAACGAATGTTCACCCTGGGCCTGGGCCCGACCCAAACCCATTGGACCGGTTCAAACCCATGTATCCTATATATATATATATTGGCCCTAGGGTTGCATTACATACAACATAACAACTCACTCCAAAACCCTAGTAGCCGCCTCCCACTCCTCCCTTCTCCTCACGGCCGCCGCCCCTCTTTGTGCCGCCGCCCCTCTTTGCGCCGCCGCCCGTCGCCGAAGGATCAGATCTCGAGATGCGATACTAAATAAAACAAAGGCCGTGAGATATGATCCAATAAAATAAAGAGCGAGCGCTGCTACTGTTAAATAAAAAAAAAATTGCACTGCTAAAAAGAGGTGCAATACCTCGGGTTCTTGAACATAAAACAGAGCACCAGAGACAGATCTGATATGTAATAAAAACATGCGGAAAACACCAGAAATGAATCCTAATAATTTTAAAATGATGCAAACAGATTTCTGTTAGAAATCTGTTTAACTGTGCGTGTGTGATCACTGTGTATGCGTGGGTGCTAATATAAATTATGCGTATGCGGAATACTGAAATTAAAAGAATACAATACACTGCTATTTGTTTCTGGAAGTTCGGATATAAATATCCTACGTCTCCCCTTCTTCCTCCTCGGAAGGTTCCACTAGAAAATTTGATCTACACATCGTGTACAGACCCGATCCAACAGCCATCAGCTGCTAGAACTCCTAGACTCTACACCAGCTCTCGGCTGTGTCAATCACTTATTTTACGCCTCTGTGAGAAAGGCTACAAACACAGAGTTTAACGTCTTCGTGCTTGGACGGGATCTGATTGTTTGGGTTTGAGATTCATTCACTATACAATTTTGCTCAACTCTCAAGAATGTGAATGAATCTCTGTGTGTGAGATATACAGTGTAAGAACAACTCTCGTAATGATAATATCTCACACAACTGGAAAATGCTCCTAAAGAGCTGATTAGAACTCAGCAGTCGACGCTCGTTGTAAGCTCCTCTCTAATGGTGGTCGACTGCTTCGTTCTTCTATTTTTCTTCCCTCTGTTTTTGCACTGTGCTTCATCCCTTATGGAGTGATCAATCATCAAAGCATTTCTTCTTCAAATATTGTGTCCCAACAGCTGAATGTACTCCAACAAATTTTTCAACAGCTGTTCGCTCAGCTGTTGTATTTTCTTTGTCATAACTGTTCAACAGCTGTTCGCTCAGCTGTTGGTTTTCTTCACAGTACTGTTCATCAGCTGTTTGCTTCTTCTTCACTTTGAACAACAGCTGATATGTTTTCTCTTCGTTGTACCAACAGCTGATCAATGGTTGCTGTCTTCAGATTCTGTAATAGTATGTCCAACAGCTTCTGTAATAGTTCCAACAGCTTCTGTTTCACATTTGATCAGCTGCTCCTCTTGAAAACATCTGATCGAACTTCTCGTATCAACATTTGATGTCTGTTGTCAGTTGATTCATCTTCGTCGCTCTACGTCTGATTTATCTTCATCAGCTGATTAACATCGTCTGGACAACATCTGAATATCTTTAATCCAACATCTGAATCAGCTGCTCCACATCTGATTCAGATTCCTCTTTGCATCGACGTCTGATTCCATCTTCTGCTTGCATCTTCAGACTTCTACTGTACGCGACGCAACTAACAGCAAGTACAGCTGGACTTCCACGTAAGCATATCTGTCCACGCTGGATTATACATAATCATCTCTGTCCACGTAAGCATATCTGATAGGTCTTCTCGATTCTTTCAATTCAGACTTCTCAAGCTAATACTTTTTCGTGCACCAGCTGGTTCAGCTACTCCAGCTGATCCATCTTCGCGCACCAGCTGGTTCAGCTACTCCAGCTGATCCAAAAACTCTTCAGCTGAACATTCTTGTCACGTCCAGATTTCTCCTTCTTTCAATTCAGACTTCTCAAGCTAATACTTTTTCGTGCACCAGCTGGTTCAGCTACTCCAGCTGATCCATCTTCGCGCACCAGCTGGTTCAGCTACTCCAGCTGATCCAAAAACTCTTCAGCTGAACATTCTTTGTCACGTCCAGATTTCTCCTCACTTCATATTGATCTGACTTCTTCTACTTTTCACTTCACATTCAGACTTTACTTCTCGCAGACTCCTCACATCAGATCTCTTATTCTTCTTCGCGTCAGATCTCTTCCAGATTTCACTTTTTAGCGATCCTGATTTCTCAAGTCCTATTCCAGATCTTCTTTAGATTTCACTCTTTTGTTAAATCTGTACACTACGTAGAAATGTTAGAAACACAATAACAGGTTTTGTGTAATTCAAAACTCAGATCTGGATCTGTTATCCAGATCCATCAGTATCGGTTGGTGCCAATAGTTGAAAGAGCTCAAGGATCAGTTGAGTTCTTCTTGAGAAAGGCTTCATAGACCGAGTATGTCGCCTTGGGGAGCTTCGATTCTATTTGTGAAGAAGAAAGATGGATCTATGAGGATGTGCATTGATTTTAGACAGTTGAACAAAGCGACAGTGAAGAACAAGTATCCGTTGCCAAGGATTGATGACTTTTTCGATCAGTTGCAAGGATCGGCCGTGTACTCGAAGATTGATTTGCGATCTGGCTATCATCAGTTGCGGATTAGAGACGCTGATGTAGCGAAAACAGCTTTCCGAATGAGATACGGGCATTACGAGTTTCTTATAATGCCGTTTGGATTGACGAATGCTCCTGCTGTGTTCATGGATTTGATGAATTGCGTCTTTAGCGAGTACATTGATCGATTCGTGATTGTCTTCATAGATGACATCTTGGTGTATTCGAGGAGTTTCAGAGAGCATAAAGAGCACTTTGAGGCTAGTGTTGCAGAGACTGAGAGACTCACAATTGTATGCCACGTTCAGAAAGTGTGAATTTTGGCTAGACAGAGTTATCTTCTTGGGTCATGTGATTTCAGCGCAAGGAATTTCTGTGGATCCTAGTAAGGTCGAAGCAGTTCTTAACTGGGAGCGACCTAAGAATGTTTCTGAGATCCGTAGTTTCTTGGGATTGGCTTGCTACTATAGGCGTTTCATTGAGAAGTTTTCTTCGATAGCCAGGCCGATGACTCAGTTGACCTAGAAGGATAGGAAGTTTGTTTGGACTGATGAGTGTGAGTCGAGTTTTTAGATGCTGAAGGAGAAGTTGACTACTACTCCTGTTTTGGTCTTGCCATCGGGTTCTGGAGGTTTTGTGGTGTGATACGATGCTTCTCTGAGTGGGTTAGGATGTGTTTTGATGCAGAACGGGTACGTGATTGCTTATGCGTCTCGACAGTTGAAGCCTCATGAGATGAGATACCCTGTTCATGATCTAGAGTTGACTGTGAATGTGTTTGCCTTGAAGATATGGAGGCACTATCTGTATGGTGAGGAGTTTGTGGTGTACACCGACCACAAGAGTTTGAAGTATATCTTCACCCAGTCAGATTTGAATATGAGGCAACGTAATTGGATGGAGTTGCTTAAGGATTTTTGATTGCGAGATACAGTATCAACCTGGGTGGATGAACTTGGTAGCCGATGCTTTGAGTAGAAAAGCCCAGCCTGTGATGCTAACATCCTTGAGTATCTCGAGAGTCCACGAGCAGTTGAGTACTTCTGGTTGGCGATTCCAGCCGAGTGGTCAGTACTTCTTAGTTTCTTCGATTCAGGTTGAACCATAGATTGTGAGTGACATCAGAGAGGCGCAGACGACTGATCCTTATATCCATGAGTTGAGGATTAAGGCCCAGAATGGTTAGTCTGAAGATTTCTGTATTGCTTCTGATGGATGTTTGAGATTTTGTGGTAGATTGGTGGTTCCGAACTTGATTGATTTGAAAGAGACTATTCTGAATGAAGCGCATTGTAGTCGATATACCGTATATCCGAGGGAGAAGAAGATGTACCATGCTTTGAAATCTCACTACTGGTGGGAAGGCATGAAGAGCGACATTTCTGGTTTTGTTAATCGATGTTTGAATTGACAGCAGGTCAAGGCTGAGAGGATGAGACCTGGTGGATTGTTGCAGAGTTTAGAAGTGCCTCAATGGAATTGGGAGCACATCGCCATGGATTTTGTGACTCATCTACCTCGATCGAGTAGGGGATGCGATGCGATTTGGGTTGTGATTGATAGACTCTCGAAGTCAGCCCATTTCATTCCCTATGATGTGAGGTGTTCGATGAAGAAAATGGCGAAGTTGTATGTCGACCATGTGGTTAGATTACATGGAGTTCCTGTTTCGATAGTTTCAGATAGAGATCCGAGATTCACCTCTCGATTTTGGAAGAGTTTGCATGCAGCGATGGGTTCGAGATTGGCGATGAGCACTGCTTATCACCCCCGGACAGATGGACAATCTGAGAGGACCATTCAGACTTTAGAAGATATGCTGCGTGCAGTTGTGATGGATTTCAGTGGTGGCTGGCAGGATGCTTTGTCCCTAGTTGAGTTTTCTTACAACAACAGCTACCAAGTGACCATTGGAATGGCTCCGTTTGAAGCTTTATATGGTCGAAAGTGTAGATCACCGATTTGTTGGGAAGAAGTTGGTGAGAGACAGCTTTCTACTCCTGAGTTTGTGCAGCATATGAAAGATCATGTTGAATTGATTCGGAGTAGAATGAAAGCTACACAAGATAGATATATTAGCTATGCTAATAAGCGAAGCAGACCGTTAGAATTCGAGGTTGGAGATCGTGTATTTCTCAAGATTTCTCCTTTCAAGAGTGTTATGAGATTTAGATTTAAGGGTAAGTTAGCTCCTAGATTTGTTGGTCCCTTTGAGATTGTTGAGCGGATTGGACAGTTGGCTTATAGATTGAGGCTGCCTGATGAGTTAGCAGCGATGCATGATGTATTTCATGTGTCAATGTTGAGAAATATGAGCCAGATCCATCCCATGTCCTAAGGACTGATGAGGTAGAGCTGGAACAGACCCTGAGCTATGTTGAATATCCAGTGCAGATTCTTGATAGGAAGGAGAAGCAACTAAGGAATAAGGTTATACCGTTGGTGATTGTCCAATGGAGCAAGCATGGACGTGAAGAAGCTACCTGGGAAGTTGAGGAAAAGATGAGACAGGAGTGGCCTCATCTGTTTGAGATATAGCAGCAGTGTTTCAGGTAACTTCTAGTTTGATTGATTTTGTGATTCAAGTGAATTTGCTGCTGAATTGAGATTCTGTTTAGTATTGAGATTTACTAGGCAGTATGGCATGAGTATATTAGGAATGGTGTCTAGTATAGTGTGTCGTGAATGAGCTATCTTGCTGTTGTGATTTTGATTTGATGACTTAACTGATTTCGAGGACGAAATCGATTTCTAGTGGGGGAGAGTGTGAGGACTAGCAATCTGTTAAGTATGATATAATGGCTAATCAGCTTTTGGATTTAGATTTGTCACGGAAATTGTGATTTCTGGGTGCTCAGATTTAGTCGTAGAGTGATCAGCAGTGATAAGTTGGTTATCGAGTGAGATCTGCATCGAATTTGGAGTTCAGTAGTTGAATTTTCCTATCGGGAAATGATTTTAGTAGTAATTCAGACGTGAGGATCATCGCTGGGAAGAAGCTAGGCCAGCAGCGCCTTTGCGTGAGAATTTGTGGGCGTTCAGATGTTGCCTAACGTGATTTCAGTAGCGGGTGTTGATACGTCGTCGTTTGGACTAGTTGGAACGACAGCGTTTTGGATTAGCGAAGAAGACAGCAGTGAGTTGCGTGAGAATTCAGATGTTAGTATTCAGCAGTAGCGCGAACAGATGTCAACACTAGTCAACTCAGCAGTGAGAGTGTAGAGAGAGGCAGCTGCTAGTGTTAGCTCGTGGGCTTGAGAAGTTGTCGCGTGTTAGTCAATAGCTGAGTTGACCGCTGGTTGTTAGCGCTATTCAGATGTTGCTAGCGAGGGCGAGAGATCTGTTGAAGCTCTGCTACGTCGTTTTGATTAGTTGGTGCGACGTCGTTTGCTGTATGAGTTAGTAGAGTGTTTAGACGTTTAAATTGTATCAGCAGTGAGTGAAAGCTGGAGTCAGCTTTGAGAGGGCTTTTGCCTTAGTATAAGCAGAGACCTTAATTGCTTATAACAGCAGTGGTTTGAAGATTTTTATACCAAGTGCTGCCCAACATTTTTTGAACCCGATATTTCTCATCGTTTTCTCCAGTAAACCCTCGATAGTTACTGTTCATTCGAACACTTCTCCGGTAGATTGTCGTCGATTTCCGCCGTTGTTTGGAGCGAGACTGGTGGCGTTGAGCTCGTTTTGAGTAGCTCTTTCGATTGATACCAGTTAGGTGGCCTGAGTCGACGCTGGAGAGGAACGCGAAGTGGCAGTGTTGATCGAACGTTTTCGCAAGTTAGACCCAAGATTTCTTCAGTTCTCTGGAGCTTTTGGTAAGTGATTTTAAGCTTAGTTCTAGCTGTTAGAAGCTGCTTCGATAGGTAGAACCAGATTTGAGTTCTGATCGTAGGTAGTATGCTTTAGAAATTCAGCTGTGAACTAAGATTTGAGATGTCCTTAACAGATTTGAGCTCCAGGGAAGTCCCTGCTGTGTTGAACGTGACTAGAGAGGTAGCAATTTTGAACAGGCTGTAATTTCTGTGCCTGGTGAGATCTGTTGAGGTAGCGTACTGAGAATTGAAGGTACGAGTTGAGCTTTTTTTAACAGCTTGAACATAGCGTGCTAGTATTTGAGGCATGAAATCTGTGCTATGTGAATTATGTGTTTACGTGAACAGCTTGATTGAATTGATATGTTCTGTTTACGTATTATATGCATGTTGAAATCAGATTTGAATTTCATGGCATTCATGCATACATATTGAGCCTTTGACCGATTGAGAACCTGAGATAGAACCACGTTGTGACCGGCAGACAGATGTGTCGTGCCTGAAAGGTACAACGCTATCATCGGAGTGGTGACACGACTGATTGGTTGTGTCTGAATACCATCGAGCTGTGATGGCTGATGGGCCTGAAGATCAAGGACCTGCATGTTGAAATCAGATTTGAATTTCATGGCATTCATGCATACATATTGAGCCTTTGACCGATTGAGAACCTGAGATAGAACCACGTTGTGACCGGCAGACAGATGTGTCGTGCCTGAAAGGTACAACGCTATCATCGGAGTGGTGACACGACTGATTGGTTGTGTCTGAATACCATCGAGCTGTGATGGCTGATGGGCCTGAAGATCAAGGACCGATGATTTTCTCGGTTGATACACTGTGCGGGTATAGAGGCTCGATTGAGATTACTGCCAGCTGATTAGCAGGCCTTGATGATCGATTTTCTTTGACAGCCACATGCATTCATGACTTAGAATACTGCATGTTTATGATTTGCTGTTATATTAGTGCTCATTCGTACTGAGGCTTGACCTCGTATTCTTTTCCTGCTTTTGTGTTGTTGGGGTCTGTGTTGCCCATTTGCAGGATCTTCAGGTAACCAAGCTGGACATACTGGAAACCCAGCTGGTCGATCCCCATTTCCTTGAAGTCCCAGTTATATTATTATGTATTGATTCAGGGGATGCCCTGAGGTTATATATATTTGGGGGATCGTTGTTGATTTGATTTGTTTACCTGTTGTTGTATGAGTTTGGATTTAAATCGTATTTTGATTATGACTATTTTGAAGATATGATTTGGTTTAATCACAAATTTATTTCGAAAATTTTTAGCCCTATTTTATGCTTCCGCATTTATGTGCTTAATTGTGATATTAATTATTGTTAATTAGCACGGGGCCTGACAAAACATCTGTACCCAAACACCCTGAAATATGATATGTCAGGTTTCTTGCCACTCCAGATCTCATATGGGGTTTTATCGTGCAACTTATTTATCATTGAGCTGTTCTGAGTGTAGCAAGCTGTATTAACTGCTTCTGCCCAAAATTTTTGTGAAATACCGGAGTAAGCAATCATAGATCTTGCAGCTTCTTTTAAAGTACGATTTCTCCTCTCAACCAGCCCGTTCTGTTGAGGAGTTCTAGCTGCAGAAAGCTCATGCTTTATCCCTATGTCATTCAGATAAGAAGATAATTTTTTATTTAAAAATTCGGTACCACGATCACTTCTTATCCTGTTGACTGTACAAGATCTGTCATTTTGTAAACGTTTTAAAAGCCGAATGAGCTGGTCAGTGGTGTCAGATTTTGCTTTTAAAAACAACACCCAAGTAAATTTTGTAAAATCGTCAACAACAACAAGGGTGTAGTTCGTTCCCCCTAAGCTCGTTACGGGAATAGGACCGAAGAGATCCATATGTAAAAGCTCTAAGATTCGGGAAGAACGTTTACCGCCTTTCTTTTTAAAGGTAGAATGGATTTGTTTACCAAGCTGACATGCGGCACAGATCTTGTCTTTAGAAAAAGATTTTAGGCATACCAGAAACCAGTTCATGCTGACTTAATTTGGCAAGCGTTTTAAAGTTTAGATGATTCATTCGCTGATGCTAAAACCAGCTCTTGGAGGAGTTAGCTGCAAGGCAGATCTGTTCAGATCCCATCTGCTCTGACTAGTTGATAATGTAGGTATTCCCCGATCTTTTACCTACCAACACAGTCAGACCATTTGGACTCTGAACTGTTCATGTGTGCTGTTGAAAGTTAACTATGTAACCCTTGTCACATAGCTGGATTATGCTAATCAAATTATAACGCAAGCTATCAACAACTAAGACATCAGATATTGAAATGTTACCGTGGGTAAGCTTACCCTTACCCACAGTGTTACCATGTGAGTTATCACCAAAGACTATCTTTTCTCCTTTGTGTGGAGTAACATCTGGCAGCAGCTTTGGGTTTCCAATCATGTGTCTTGTACACCCACTATCCAGGTACCAAATGATTGATTCATCTCCAGCTTTGTACCTGTTATCTTGCAATCATAAAAGCAGATTTTGGTACCCAATTTTACTTGGGTCCAGATAGAATTACCCCTTTCGGGACCCATACTTGAATTACCTTGACAGTTTTCCCAGTATGATAGTCCATAAGGATCTGTGCAGAATTATTGTGAGATCTATTGAGTGCTGTTTTGCCACTATCCAGGTACCAAATGATTGATTCATCTCCAGCTTTGTACCTGTTATCCTGCAATCATAAAAGCAGATTTTGGTACCCAATTTTACTTGGGTCCAGATAGAATTACCCCTTTCGGGACCCATACTTGAATTACCTTGACAGTTTTCCCAGTATGATAGTCCATAAGGATCTGTGCAGAATTATTGTGAGATCTATTGAGTGCTGTTTTGATATTTTTACCATACAGATCTTTCCTCGACTGAACCTTTCTCCAAACAGATTTGCCTTCTTCGAACTACGCCTGGACTGGTGAGAAACAAACGACTTAGAGCCAGCTTTCGCTTTATCCTTGTCAAGTCTGTTCTTTAGCCAACCAGACTTAGAGCTCTCGGGTCTGTCATAGCCAATACCAGTTTTCCCTTTCTTATTCAATTGCTCCGAGATCTGATCATGATACCACACCGACTCACATGTGTCATGTATCACACTAGCTTTGACAAAGTTTATCTTTTTGAACTTGTCATATGCCAGATTTGACTGAGTACAGGTCTCTCCTGAGCTGCTTTCAACAGCATTGAAACCTAAGCCAGTTCTGTCATTCGCTGGCTTCTGAGTCTCACACATCTTGTCTAGAGAAGCAGAAGACTGGGTCCAGGAGCTCATTATCATATTTAACTTTTCGATTTCAGATTCGAGCTCACATGATCTTAACTCAAAGATTCATTCTCAGTCTTCAGCTTACTCAACTC
>KQ990547.1:275930-293554 GCA_001598015.1 Dorcoceras hygrometricum
TCCAGATATTGTAATTGAACAAAACTATTTCAGTCGACTGGATTGCAGAGAGAAGGAAAAACAGACGAGAATTGAAAGAAAACAAAACCAGTCGCAACACAAAGAAGATATCAGTCGACTGGATTGGAGTGATCAGTGTTAAAGCGAAACAGTGCACTATAATATCAGCAGATAAATCAATCAGCAGAAGTCGGGAGGAACAACGAATCAGCAAAAGAGATTGAACTAGCAGGAGTAATCAATCCAGCAGTTGCAAAAATCCAGCAAATTAAGATAATTCAGCAGGTGTAGAAAAGCGCATTCAGTAGGAAGAACGCAAAAAGAAATCAGCTGCTGGAAAACATGAATCAGCAGTTGCAAAGAAAAGAAAATTCAGTAGTTGCGCAAAGTTGTTTTCAGCAGTTAAACCAGAAATTGCAAACAGGAATGTTTCGAAGCTTTCAGAAGTTGAAACATAGAAATCGTAAAAAATATTTGAACAGAGGTAGAGAAAACAAAAATTCAGTAGATGAGATGCAATTCCAGAAGATCGATGTTGAACTGCTGGAATGATAAACAGAAGTAATGAAGAATAGAAACAAAAGCAGTTGATGAATTGAAGAAGATGAAAACAGATGTTATTCAACTGTTGGAATAAATTAATTGTGGGAGTAATCAGTAGTTGCAAACAGCTGTTGAAAAAGAAGTTGACAGCATTTGAGAAACAATAAAGAAATAGAAGAAAAGATGGTGGATCATATAAGCCAAAACAGAAGATGACAAAAAGCCTTAAAATAAGGGACACAAGGACAAACACTGTCGGCACTTCAGAGAACATCTTTCAACGGGAAGAATTTGTGTCCAATGAATTAATTTGAACCAAAGGCTTTATATACAAAGATTGGTTGAAGAAACAGTGAGCAATCCATCGAGACCAACACACAGAAATAGAAATACAAAAGTGAAGAAAACAGAAAGACGAAGCAGTCGACCGCCATTAGAGAGGAGCTTACACGAGAGTCGACTGCTGAGTTTTAATCAGCTTTTATAGAGCATTTCCCTATTGTGTGAGAAACAGAAAAACAAAGAGTTCACATTGTAAAAATCTCACACACTGATAGAAACAGTGATCAATCCATCGAGACCAACACAAAGAAACAGAAATACAAAAGTGAAGAAAACAGAAAGACGAAGCAGTCGACCGCCATTAGAGAGGAGCTTACACGAGAGTCGACTGCTGAGTTTTAATCAGCTTTTATAGAGCATTTCCCTATTGTGTGAGAAACAGAAAAACAAAGAGTTCACATTGTAAAAATCTCACACACTGATTCACTCGCACATTTTATGAGTTGAGCTATTTAGATTAGCGAGTGAATCACATACAGAGAATTTATCTTTGTAGTCTTTGAACAGAGACGTTAAACAAGTTTATGTAGTTAGACACACAGTTGCGGCTGGTGTGCATTAGTTGTTGCTAGGAGTCCATACAAGTGCTGCTTGTGTGGATGGGTGTTTGCAGATGGCCTATAATCATCAAAGTCTTCTAGTGGATCCTTCCGAGGCGGAAGAAGGGGAGACGTAGGACATTGATGTCCGAACTTCCAGAAACAAATACTGAGTAATCTCTTAATGATTTACAGCATTTACCTTTAGCATATTTACAATGCAATTCAGATTTCACATATGCTTAGACACGCACTTATATGTTTGGTGAAATCTGAATACACGCATTGCATAACAAGTTGTCACTCACGCTCAAGGCATTTCAGATTCCACATGCACAATAAAGTTATCATATGTTTAATGGAATCTGAATGCATCATGTTGTTCACACTATTTATAAGTTAGCAATCAGATTTCTTATGTTGAGTTGCTTTAATATTTGGTGGTGTTAAATCTGATCGTACACTATAGCATTATTAATAGTTACACACGCACAGTAGCTTACATACGCATATGCACTTTTACCTTTAGCATATTCACATGGCATTTGAGATTCCACACGCACAGTATCTTTAACATATGATTGTAGGAATCTAAATGCATCACACGTTACTTTAGTATGGTTGATAATTAATTGGCACTAACACGCACGAAGTAATTTCAGCAAAACAGATTTCACATATCCCGTAGCATTATTATTTGTGTGGAATCTGTTTGGGAGTTGTTTCATATTATTTAATTCCGCATAGCCATTTAAATTAGCACGCACGCATACACTGTTATCACACACGCACAGTTAAACAGATTTCTAACAGAAATCTTTTACATCGTTTTAAAATATTAGGATTCAGTTCTGGTGTTTTCCGCATGATTTTAATTCATACCAGATCTATCTCCGGTGCTCTATTTAATGTTCAAGAACCTGAGGTATTGCACCTCCTTATAGCAGCGCAAAATTTTTAATTTGCCAGTAGCGCTCGCTTTCGTTTATTTGATCCTATTTTCGGACCCATCAATTGGTATCAGAGCAGGTTGTTCTTGAACGAGCACTCATTTTAAAACGCATGTGCTATGGTGTTTAAAATATTTTAACTGTTTTGAGAAGCTTATTTTATGAATTCCAGATGAAAATGATCTGTTTTAATATAGAACCGGTTTTCTCTTGATGAACTGTCACGGGATGCGCGAGTTCCGTGCGGATGCCAAGATCCTATTTTCGTTGTGCTATAAGATCACCTGGAGCGAGGCTCGGTGACAAGCACATGGGACAAAATACGAGAATGAAAATCTGAGCTTTTATATGTTTACTGGTTCTTCATATAAGTGACTCAGTAGCATATGTTATCTTAAACATTGAGTAAAATGCTCTGATAGCTTCCAAACTTTTTGTTATGCGGAATTCCAGCTGATGCTTAAAATCTGTTTTTAAATGATTTAAGCTTATGTTATAAAAGACAGGGAGAGTGGCGTCTTTGTCTTTATTAATTTGAGCTATCTGTTTACGCATCAGTTTCAGTTTTGTTTCAATCGTATTTTTCAAAATCATAGCATATTGTTGCATATGGTCATTTCCCAAAATCTGTTTTGATTTCAAAATCAAAAGTAGAGCAATCTGTCAGAGGCAATGACCAATCTTCGAGCAGTAGTGTTGGATCTGTGTAAACAGATCCAGATTATGTTTTGAATTACACAAAACCTACTATCGTGTTACTAACATATCTACCTAGTGTGCAGAACTTAAATAAGATAGGAGAAGAAATATCTATTAGGGAGAAGTCTGCTCAGACACTGTGAAGAGAAAGAGAGATCTGGTTTTATGCGATAAGAAGATTGTGACTTGTGATCAATAGATTGATACACTGGCAGATTTTGAGACGCAAAGAATATTCAGAAGAAGCTAAAATGGAAGAAGTCTGTTTCGATTAATTCAAACAGAAATTGAAGAAGTTTGATTTGATTCAATACAGAGGAAGACATCTGATGAAGTAATCTGGTAGAAGCTGTATTAACGTGATCAGAAGAAGTCTAAATGAAGTATGTAGAGTCTGAAATCAAATAGAAGAAGCAAAGAAGTTTGTCCAGTCGAAGAACAAGAAGAAGAAATCTGGATGATTTCTCAACCAGTAGAAATCTTGAAGTACTCGATGAAGAAGAAGGTGAAACCTGATGAACAACGAATCTGTTGTAGAATCCAAAACCAGTCGAAGCATCAGGAAAGTCGAATTGAAGAGAAGAAGCTGATCACATGATGAAGAAGGCAGAAACTAGAGAAGATGAAAAGCGAAAATAGCGAAGATCAAATAACTGGAATATCGAACAGGAATGTTGCGAATAGAAACCAGCAGCTGCACCAAGATAAAGGTATCAGCACAAGAAGAATTCAGTAGTAGACGCTGTGTTCCAGATATTGTAATTGAACAAAACTATATCAGTCAACTGAATTGCAAAGAAGGAAAAACAGACGAGAATTGAAAGAAAACAAAACCAGTCGCAACACAAAGAAGATATCAGTCGACTGGATTGGAGTGATCAGTGTTAAAGCGAAACAGTGCACTATAATATCAGCAGAAGAGATTGAACCAGCAGGAGTAATCAATCCAGCAGTTGCAAAAATCCAGCAATTAAAGATAATTCATCAGGTGTATAAAAGCGCATTCAGCAGGAAGAACGCAAAAAGAAATCAGCTGTTGGAAAACATGAATCAGCAGTTGCAAAGAAAAGAAAATTCAGTAGTTGCGCAAAGTTGTTTTCAGCAGTTAAACCAGAATTTGTAAACAGGAATTTTTCGAAGCTTTCCGAAGTTGAAACAGAGAAATCGTGAAGAAGAATTTGAACATAGGTAGAGAAAACAAAAATTCAGTAGATGAGATGCAATTCCAGAAGATCGATGTTGAACTGCTGGAATGATAAACATAAGTAATGAAGAATAGAAACAAAAGCAGTTGATGAATTGAAGAAGATGAAAACAGATGTTATTCAACTGTTGGAATAAATTAATTGTGGGAGTAATCAGTAGTTGCAAACAGCTGTTGAAAAAGAAGTTGACAGCATTTGAGAAACAATAAAGAAATAGAAGAAAAGATGGTGGATCATATAAGCCAAAACAGAAGATGACAAAAAGCCTTAAAATAAGGGACACAAGGACAAACACAGTCGGCACTTCAGAGAACATCTTTCAAAGGGAAGAATTTGTGTCCAATGAATTAATTTGAACCAAAGGCTTTATATACAAAGATTGGTTGAAGAAACAGTGAGCAATCCATCGAGACCAACACACAGAAATAGAAATACAAAAGTGAAGAAAACAGAAAGACGAAGCAGTCGACCGCCATTAGAGAGGAGCTTACACGAGAGTTGACTGCTGAGTTTTAATCAGCTTTTATAGAGCATTTCCCTATTGTGTGAGAAACAGAAAAAACAAAGAGTTCACATTGTAAAAATCTCACACATTGATTCACTCGCACATTTTATGAGTTGAGCTATTTAGATTAGCGAGTGAATCACATACAGAAAATTTATCTTTGTAGTCTTTGAACAGAGACGTTAAACAAGTTTATGTAGTTAGACACACAGTTGCGGCTGGTGTGCATTAGTTGTTGCTAGGAGTCCATACAAGTGCTGCTTGTGTGGATGGGTGTTTGCAGATGGCCTATAATCATCAAAGTCTTCTAGTGGATCCTTCCGAGGCGGAAGAAGGGGAGACGTAGGACATTGATGTCCGAACTTCCAGAAACAAATACTGAGTAATCTCTTTATGATTTACAGCATTTACCTTTAGCATATTTACACTGCAATTCAGATTTCACATATGCTTAGACACGCACTTATATGTTTGGTGAAATCTGAATACACGCATTGCATAACAAGTTGTCACTCACGCTCAAGGTATTTCAGATTCCACACGCACAATAAAGTTAACATATGTTTAATGGAATATGAATGCATCATGTTGTTCACACTATTTATAAGTTAGCAATCAGATTTCTTATGTTGAGTTGCTTTAATATTTGGTGGTGTGAAATCTGATTGTACAATATAGCATTATTAATAGTTACACACGCACAGTAGCTTACATACGCATATGCACTTTTACCTTTAGCATATTCACATGGAATTTGAGATTACACGTGCACAGCATCTTTAACATATGATTGTAGGAATCTAAATGCATCACACGTTACTTTAGTATGGTTGATAATTAATTGGCACTAACACGCACGAAGTAATTTCAGCAAAACAGATTCCACATATCCCGTAGCATTATTATTTGTGTGGAATCTGTTTGGGAGTTGTTTCATATTATTTAATTCCGCATAGCCATTTAAATTAGCACGCAAGCATACACTGTTATCACACACGCACAGTTAAACAGATTTCTAACAAAAATCTGTTACATCGTTTTAAAATATTAGGATTCAGTTCTGGTGTTTTCCGCATGATTTTAATTCATACCAGATCTGTCTCCGGTGCTCTATTTAAGGTTCAAGAACCTGAGGTATTGCACCTCCTTATAGCTGCGCAAAATTTTTAATTTGCCAGTAGCGCTCGCTTTCGTTTATTTGATCCTATTTTCGGACCCATCAAGTAGGGAACCGCATTATGATGATTCCCAGGAGAGGGTTCGAAGACAGAAACCAAAGGAGTTCAGTGGTACTACTGATCCGCTTGTTGCTAAGATCTGGATTAAGTCTATGGAAGTGATTTTCGAGTACCTTCAGATTCCGGATTTGGATAGGCTAAGGTGCACTATCTATATGCTAAGAGGTGATGCAATGATCTGGTCGGAGGGAGAAAAGTTGTCTTTATATTTGACAAATCTCTCGTGGGAAGAGTTCAAACGTGTGTTATTTGAGCAGTACTTCACAGCAGATAAGAGGTCTTAGTTGAAACGAGAGTTCTTGACCTTGAGTCTTACTGTGCAAGAGTACGTCCAGAAGTTCGAGAGAGGCTGTTACTTTGTACCTCTTATTGGGAGGGACCCTGAGGAGAAGTTGAGCCACTTTGTGGAAGGATTGAGACCTACATCCAAGTTGAATGTTAGGTTAGCAGGACCCAGATCTTATTGGGAGGCAGTAGATAAGGCCCTGTGAGTGGAGAGAGATTGGAAGGATGTGGAGCAGGAGAGAAAGCAGATGTAACGCCCCAAAATCCTTAGGACCACCTTATGCATTGTTCATTTTATAATGGGTATTTTGAAATGTTTATGTATCGCTGATCTTTTAATTTCAGAAGATAAGTGTGACATGGCTGGTTTCAGCAGGTGACTCCAAGGGTAGTGCACGAGCAGGTTTTAAATGATTGAAAATATTTGTAAGGAGGACAAATGATTTCTTTTGGAAAAGGTTTGGTGTTTTACAAATTAAAATGAGAGGAAGGGAATTTTACCAAAATTTATAAATGTGTCATGCTTAATTCTACAAGTAGCTTGCCACTAATCCCTTCCATATTTAAACATGTTTTCAAAGCAAGATCTTTATCATTTTACAAAGAAATTCTCTAGTGTTCTTCAAAATAAATTCCAGAAAAGCTCGTGTGGTTGCTCAGGGAGAAGATCTTGCAGGGACTTGTTTTCTACAAGTAGCTTGCCACTAATCCCTTCCATATTTAAACATGTTTTCAAAGCAAGATCTTTATCATTTTACAAAGAAATTCTCTAGTGTTCTTCAAAATAAATTCCAGAAAAGCTCGTGTGGTTGCTCAGGGAGAAGATCTTGCAGGGACTTGTTATTGTTGCAACGCTTGACTTAAGGCAAGTAAAAGCTGATTCTTGACTCACCATTTAAAGCATATATTGATGTTCTTGAGTCTCCTTGCCTGTATGTTATGTTATGTTTAGTGTTCATGTTTAAAACGATTTATACATGTTCAAAGGAAAGAAGATGAGTTCGAAAATGATGTTTTGATGTTTATGATGCTTCCAAAATGTTTTCCAGAAAATATGTGATGTTTTAAAGTGCTGAGAATTCGAGTTTATTCCCAGGAAGTTTATGAATGTTCTTCAATTTAGTAGTTGTAATATCAGAATTTGATAACGTGTAATCGGTAGTTGCTAGTCGAACCATTATGAAGTTTGGTTTGATAGGCAACGACTGATAGCATAGTTGTTGTTTTGATGTTACATACATCCAGTTTTATTCTAACAGTTGCATTTCCTTGTTAAAATCCAGCAGCTGCGTTGTTTTCATTAATTCAGCAGATGCACAGTTCATCAGCAGGTGCATGCTTGTATTAAAATCCAGTAGATGCACTGTTCATCAGCAGATGCATTTTATTGTCAAATTTCAGCAGTTGCAATATTCGTTTCTAATGTACTGTTCATTGCGACTCGTTATTCCTTGTGTCTGGTTTCTACTGTTCATCCCAGCTGGTATTAGTCTTGCGACTGATACTGTTCATTGCGATTGGTTGTTAATATTTTTCCTACGGCTGGTCGATATGTTAACGACGCCGTTTCATTTAAAACTTACCTTGCGGCTGGTTTCGTTTAGTATAAATCCTTGCGTATGGTTTTACATATGTTAGCGTTTTCTTGTGACTGGTCGTTTAACACTTTTCTTACGGCTGGTTGACGCACTAACGACGTCGTTTCATTTAATATGTTTAAAAAGCCCTTGCAGCTGGTTTTATCTTTGCAGCTGGTTTTATTCATTTCGACTGGTTTCTCTTGCGACTGGTCTCATGTCAATGATTATGTTTCCAAAAGCTTAACCCGATACTCAGTAAAATTTTAAAAGCGGAAGCAAAAGTTTTAAAACTATGGAACCCGAGGATTTTGAGAAAGAAGTTTTACGAAAGATGTTAAAGGAACAAAAGTTTATTTTAAGATTTATGGCAAAGATAACAGACGGTCATAATGAGAAGGGTGAGCAGCCGTGTATATGTCGATTGCCCCAATGTAAAGAAGCCAATGGCTAAGGCTGATATTAATAGTCACTTGATCAGGTGCAACACGGACCTAAGGAGAGCTTCTGAGCCATAAATCTAAGGAAAATGATGTTAATGTTGAGATCTGGGTTATATTTCCCTGTCTCCAAGTTATGAATGTTTATGAAATGTTTACGTATTGATGTTCCTTTAACTTATGTAATGATCAGAGGTCCACCTGGTATTTGAACTTGTTATTATTCAGGTTTTAGTTGCTGAGCCCCTAGGCTCATTAGCTTTTAAAATGGTGCAGGTGCGACAGCTAAGGAGCGAACAGGTGGTGAAACGTGAATCAGCTACTGGGTGATGTGTGTTTGTCAATGGCCAACGTATTCCATGTCGTAGCAGTCGTTGTTTTGTATCTTAGAAGTACTGTATTGAAATCAATTACAACAGCTGTTTATTCATGTAGAAATTCGGGTGTTGTAATCGCAATTGCAAAGTTATATATTAGACTCTGTTTTTCCGCAAACAAATTTCAGCAGTTGGCGCGCAAATTAAGTGTTTGTTAGTTTTGTCTTTGTGTTTCTATTTCTTTTGAAGTTATAAGGAACACAGCTTATAACAAATTATCTTTTAGCCCTTCTTTTGTTTCGAAAATTTTATTTACCCCAATTCGTGATTCCCGTGGGTTCGGGCGTCACAACATGGTATCAGAGCGACGTTCCTGAGATAAACACACGCACCATCAGCTGGATCAAAGCTCATCGACTGTTCCTCTAAGTTGTGAGTTTATTTTCAGAGCATTGTCTTTTATTTTAGCATGTTCTGATAAATATATGTGGTGGATTGCGGGCTATAGAATATAAGATGGCAGGAAGAGGAAGAAACAGAAGAAGTATTCCTTTAGAAGAAACCGATAGCGATAATAATACTAATATCACTCAATTGTTGCGACTGCTGGTAAACCAAAATAATAGAGGCAATGGCCAATCTTCCAGTAGCAGGGGACCAAGTAATGATGATCCTAGGAGAAGTTCAGACGACAAAATCCTAAGGAATTTAGTGGTACTACTGATCCACTAATCGCTGAAAGCTGGATCAAATCCATGGAGGTCATTTTCGAGTACCTCCAAACGCCTGATTTAGATAGGCCCAGGTGCACTATCTATATGTTAAGGGAAGATGCGATGATTTGGTGGGAATGATCCAAATTGTCTGTGGATCTGCTGAACCTAACTTGGGCAGATTTCAAGCAAGTATTCTTTGAACAATACTTTCCAGCTGGAAAAAGGTCTGAATTGAAGAGGGATTTATTGACCCTTAAACAAGGAAGTTTAACTGTGCAAGAATATGCACGTGTATTTGCAAGAAGGTGCTACTTTGTGCCATTGATTGGAAGAGATCCAGAGGAGAAATTAAATCATTTTGTGGAAGGATTGAAGCCTATGTTCAAAATCAATGTTAGGCTATCTGTGCCAAAGACCTACAGAGAAGCAGTGGATAGAGCCCTGCAAATTGAAAGGGATTGGAAGGATCTTGACGAGGAAAGGCAATATGCACGTGTATTTGCAAGAAGGTGCTACTTTGTGCCATTGATTGGAAGAGATCCAGAGGAGAAATTAAATCATTTTGTGGAAGGATTGAAGCCTATGTTCAAAATCAATGTTAGGCTATCTGTGCCAAAGACCTACAGAGAAGCAGTGGATAGAGCCCTGCAAATTGAAAGGGATTGGAAGGATCTTGACGAGGAAAGGCAGCAGAAGAGACAAGCCTTTCACCAGAAGGATAAGAGGCCATTTAAGAAACAAAATAAGAGCCAGCAAAGGCCTCAGGAGAAAAAACCTTTGCTGATTCAACCTATTAGTTATGTTCCCGCTGGTAATAATAGGCCAGTGTGTCCTAAGTGCCAGAAATCTCATCCTGGACAATGCAGACTTGGACAAAATGTCTGTGTGAGACCTGGATTTTTTAATTGAGATTAATCGTTTGAATTAATCGGTTTATAGAGATTTTGTTGGTTTAGGATCTCTGTTTCGAGGTTTGAGTTGCATTTTCAGGTCGGGAACCATACTTAGAAAAATTCTGGAAGTTCTCGTGATTTTGGTATTTTTGGGTAAAAGCTGGTTCTTGAGCTAGAAGCTGGTCGGTGGTGAAACCAGTCGAAGCGTGTTTTGGTGGTGCAGGGTATGAAACGCCGTCGTTTGCGTGAAGTCTGGTTGCGCGTGTTGGAATCAGCAGATGCATTAGCGTATTTGCGTTGAGGGCTAAAACGATTGCGTTTAGATTAGTTGGCACGACGTCGTTTCGATGTTGCGTCTGGTACCAGCTGGTGGAATCGTGTGCGTGTATCTACTGGTTGTTCAGCAGAAGCAGATGTCAACGCGGGTCAACTTTCCTGTAGCACGAAGAGGAAACGTCGTTGTTTTGTTGTTGCGACTGGATGTCTAGCTGCGAGAGATTTTCGCTACTGTAGCTTGCTGCTGGTGTTGCACGAGAGCTAGCGACTGGATGACGTCAGTGGTGTGACGCCGTTTTGATTAGTTGCAACGCTGCGTTTTATAGGTTGCGACTGGTACCAGCAGAGAGAAGTGTTATGCGTTGTTGTGTTCTTGCGACTGGTTACCCAGCTGCTGGTAGTGAGGATTGCGTATCCTATGCGACGTCGTTTGAGTAAGTTGGCGAGACGCCGTTTTGAGAACCAGCCGTTGGTTTGTTTTGCGATTGTTGTAGCGTTATTTGAGAAACCAGCAGTTGGTTCTTGCGTCTGAGAGTTGTAGTATACCTGCTTGTTTGGGAGATCGATGGTGTCGACTGATTTTGTCGGTGGACAATTATTGTTGAGTTGCAGTCGTTTCTAGTGCTATTTATAGAAAGATTGGCCTTCGATTTTAGACACCAGTTCCCATACTTAGAATATTTTCCAGCCTTTTGTTCTCTGTTTCTTTGAACCCTAGAGCACTGTTCAGCCGTGAGCTTTTCCGGCAGATTCTCGTCGTTTCCGGTGGTTGTTTTGCTCGTGCGAGGTAGCTTTGGACTCCTCTCGAGAAGCCTTATCGATTACTACCATTCTTTGGGGCTGTGGTTAGCTAGAGCAACGTCGCAAAGTTACTGTCTTGGTCGTGCGTTCGCTGTGAGCAGGTAGCTTCGAATTGCTATTTATAGGAAGATTGGCCTTCGATTTTAGACACCAATTCCCATACTTCGAATATTTTCCAGCCTTTCGTTCTTTGTTTCTTCGAACCCTAGAGCACTGTTCAGCCGTGAGCTTTTCCGGCGGATTCTCGTCGTTTTCGGTGGTTGTTTTGCTCGTGCGAGGTAGCTTTGGACTCCTCTCGAGAAGCCTTATCGATTACTACCATTCTTGGGGGCTGTGGTTAGCTAGAGCAAGGTCGTGAAGTTACTGTCTTGGCCGTGCGTTCGCTGTGAGCAGGTAGCTTCGAATTGTTGTAAGATCTTGGCTTTAGTGTATTGTTTTAAGCTTTCGATTGTGTAGTATTGATGGGATTGAGTGCTGGTTGAGAGTGTCTCCCGGCCGTGAGTTCAGTGTTTGTATCCAGTAAGATTTATGTTGTGTACGCTGTTGGTTAACAGGCTTTTACCAGAGTCTTCGGCATTTCTTTCAGTGTTGGCTGTAGTTCAGAGGTATTTTATTTAAGGTACGGATCTGAGATTAATGTACCTGGGAATTGGCGTGAGATTGAATGCTAGATGGCTGTGGTGTATTGAGGTGGATGTTGCTGTGTGCATACGTGATTTCTATTGATTGTTTAGCTGCCCTGTTATGCATACATGCATTTCCCCAGATTGCATTCATATTGTTATTACAGCCATTGTTCGTATCTTGTATTGCTGTTGTTGATTCTTACCAGGATGCGAGGGCGAGCGGCGATACCGCACTCTCATTTCCCTGCTGGGATCGTTAGCCACCATAAGCCGAGTGGTTAACTACCACAGCTCATGGGCGAGGCAACAACAGGTTGAGTTGTTTGATGCATCTGGTAATTGGGTGTAGTGTCATGGCGAGCGGCTCATTACCATACTGTGAACACACTCCATGGCCACTATTCATTGTTGATGGTTCTTGGAGCTATGTTTGAGTCCTTAGCTCCCTTGGAGGGTCGAGCTTTCCGTTGTTATCCGGTGTCTCATGCATAGCATCTGCATTTTTATCTTATGCTTTTCCATAGTTGTTATATTTGCTCTCCGTACTGGGGTTTGACCCCATGTCCCTCTGGGGCTTGGTTTGTTTCCTTGTTTGTTTCATTTTCAGGAAACCCAGGTTTTACAGCTGGTCGTGGCTTTAACCCAGCTGGTGGTGCCCCAGGAGGTGGCTAGTGTGTCCCAGTTGCATATAGCATATTTATATATATGTATCAGTTAGCCAGGGGGATGCCCTGTGCTTTGTTGTTGTATCCCGTGTGTGGAGTATGATACATGTATTGCTGCTATACTTGGTTGTTGTGTTGTTGCGTTGTTTTCATAACTCTGGGGTTTGACCCCATGTCCCTCTGGGGCTTTTTCCTTGTTTGTTTCATTTTCAGGAAACCCAGGTTTTACAGCTGGTCGTGGCTTTAACCCAGCTGGTGGTGCCCCAGGAGGTGGCTAGTGTGTCCCAGTTGCATATAGCATATTTATATATATGTATCAGTTAGCCAGGGGGATGCCCTGTGCTTTGTTGTTGTATCCAGTGTGTGGAGTATGATACATGTATTGCTGCTATACTTGGTTGTTGTGTTGTTGCGTTGTTTTCATAACTAGGATATATTTTGAGTATCGCATTATTTTAAATTATATTTTTTAAACCGTCGGGCCTAAAAGCAAAAATTTTACCCACTTTTTGATAAGCTTCCGCATGTGTTTGGGTTTTTACTCTGTTTAGAGCACGAGGCCTGACATTTTTGGTATCAGAGCTTAAGTTGGGATAAGCTCAATTTCTTTGATCACACTTGAGTCTAGGCACAGTGTTGTGTGTTGCATGTGCTTGACTTATGTGATTACGTGCCTGCATATTTGTGTTATATGCTTTCTATGCTGTATCTGTTCTATCTGCTTGATCCTGTGAGTGTATTTTAGATGCCGCCTAGACGTCGTGGTAGAGGTAGGGGGCAGTTCCAGGAATCAAGAGGTCAGAACGAGGATCAGTATAGTGCTCCTAGTCATACTCGTGAGAGTAGCGAAGAGGAGGAAGCTGAGGCTCCACCGGATCCGGTGGAGAGAATGGATGTTGTTATAGCTCGGTTTCAGAGGATGAGCCCTCCTATATTTAATGGCGACGAGTCGAGTGAAGATGCTGATTCGTGGCTCCATAACGTCATTCATCTTTTTGATCGGGCTCAGTATGACGATGAACTCCGGTTGAGGTTAGAGACCTTGTTGCTGAGGAAGGCCGCAGAGCGTTGTTGGCGAGGTGCGTCTAGTACCTTAGCGGAGACTGGAGTTGGTATCACTTGGGACACTTTCTGTGAGACCTTCAGGCAGGAGTATATCCCCGATTCGTATGTGGCTGCCCGTGAGCGGGAGTTTGAGTTTTTGGAGCAGGGCTCGATGACTATGCGCGAGTATGCTCGCAAGTTTTCTGCGTTGTTGGCTTATGTTCCGCATGTTGCTGGCCGGGAGAGGGCCAAGAGTACCAGATTCGTGGAGGGCTTGAATGAAGAATTTTACCAGAGTGTTTTGACGAGCAAGCCCAAGTCGTATGCTGAGGCCGTGGATACTGCTATCCACATTGAGGAGGGCATGAGGAGCCGTCGTACGCGCAGAGCGCAGGCAGTGCAGAGTGGTAGACCTGTTGGTCAGGGAGCTCAGTCGTCTCAGAGTTCTCAGTCCGCTCATTTTCCTCAGCAGCAGCAGCAGATGGTTCAGCAGTCTGGCCGTGGTAGGTTCCGACCTCGCGGTCAGCAATTCAAGAAAAATTCTGGTTCAGGGCCTTCCGGTTCAGGCAGTTCGAGTAGCAGTGGATCTCGGACTGAGTTTTGTGGCTTTTGTGGTGGGAGGCATTCTTCCACGCAGTGTGTAGGTGTGCAGGGCTCCTGCAACCTTTGTGGTCAGTACGGGAATTTTGCGAGAGTGTGCCCGTCAGCTAGATCACAGCAGATCGCGGCCCAGCCTCAGGTTCGTGGGGGTCAGTCTAGGTGTTGTTCTCAGCAGTTTCAGCAGTTTCAGCAGCCCCGCGTGGGTGAGACTCCTTTTAGATCGTTTCAGCAGCCTGGCCCTTTGCGTTTTGGGCAGTCGTCTCAGCCTTTCTTCCCAGGACCCCAGCATGCTCAGGTTAACGCCATGACGAGGGAGCAGGCGAAGGAGACACCGAGCCGGGTGATTGGAGGTACATGTCTTGTCTTTGACTTTCCTGCTCGTGTGTTGTTTGACAGCGGTGCATCGCATTCGTTTATTTCTGATTTGTTTGTTGCTGAGCATGGTCTGTGTACCGTCCCTTTGCGTGATGTTGTTTCTGTTTCTACCCCCGGTGGTATGAGCCTGTTCTCCAAGGAGGTTTTTTTGAATGGTGTGTTGCGGTTTGATGAGCATGTCTTGTTAGCGAATTTGATCCGTTTGATGCTTTGGGATTTTGATTGTATAGTTGGGATGGATGTGCTGTCCAACTATAGGGCCTCCGTGGACTGCTTCCATGGGATTGTGCGCTTTAGGCCTTTGTCCGGCGAGAAGTGGGACTTCTACGGTCAGGATTCGCGATCGAAGATTCCGTTGGTTTCCGCGATGGAGATGTTTAGCTTTTTCTTTGGGGAATGCTGGCTTTTTGATCTACGCTTTGGATGCGTCTTCTTCTTCCAGTGTTCAGCTTAGTAACGTTCCCGTGGTGCTACACTTCCCCGATGTGTTTCCGGAGGAGATTCCTGGTTTTCCTCCGAGGCGGGAGATAGACTTCAGCATAGAGTTGGTGCCTGGCATAGCTCCGATTTCTCGTGCCCCGTATCTTCTGGCGCCTGCAGAGTTGAGAGAACTCAAGGAGCAGTTAGATGATTTGCTGGAGAAAGGTTATATCCGACCTAGTATGTCACCGTGGGGAGCTGTGCATTGATTTTCGTCAGTTGAATAAAGCCACTGTCAAGAATAAGTACCCGTTGCCTAGAATCGATGATCTGTTTGATCAGTTGCAGGGTTCTGCGGTGTATTCAAAGATTGATCTTCGTTCCGGGCACCATCAGCTCAAAGTGAGGGAATAAGATGTCGCGAAGACTGCGTTTCGTACGAGGTACGGACATTTTGAGTTTTTGGTGATGCCGTTTGGGTTGGAAAACGCGCCTGCAGTCTTTATGGATCTGATGAACCGGGTTTTTAGAGAGTTCATAGATCAGTTTGTGATTGTTTTTATTGATGACATCTTGGTTTACTCGAAGACTCCGAGGGAGCACAAGGAACACTTGGAAATGGTTCTTTAGAGGTTGAGAGAGCAGCAGTTGTATGCGAAGTTTTCCAAGTGCGAGTTTTGGTTGGAGCGCGTTGTATTTCTGGGTCATGTTATTTCGGTGAATGGCATTTCTGTGGATCCCAGTAAAGTATCCCAGTAAAGTGGATGCTGTTTTGAACTGGGAGCGACCGAGAAATGTGTCTGAGATTCGCAGTTTCTTAGGTCTGGCTGGCTATTATCGTCGCTTCATTGAGGGATTTTCTAGTATAGCGAAGCCGATGACCCAATTGACCCAGAAAGATAGGCGGTTTGTTTGGACTGAGCAGTGTGAGAATGCGTTTCAACTGCTCAAGGGAAAGTTGACTACTGTGCCTGTTTTGGCTCTACCGTCCGGTTCAGGTGGTTTTGTGGTTTGTTCTGACGCTTCGCTTAATGGATTGGGTTGTGTATTGATGCAGAATGGTCGAGTCATTGCGTACGCCTCACGGCAGTTGAAACCGCACGAGACTCGTTACCTAGTTCATGATTTGGAGTTAGCAGCGGTAGTCTTTGCGTTAAAGATTTGGCGTCACTACCTATATGGCGAGCAGTTTGTGGTGTACTCCGACCACAAGAGTTTGCAGTACTTGTTTTCGCAGCCTGACTAGCATCGGTGGATGGAGCTGCTAAAGGACTTTGACTGTGAGATTAAATACCAGCCGGGGAAGTCGAACGTAGGGGCTGATGGTTTGAGCAGAAAGGCGAGTGAGATGCTGGCTTCATTGTACATCTCCAAGGACCAAGAGCATCTTAACACTACAGGTTGGAGATTTTACCCGGCTGAGGATTGTGTAATGGTCTCATCGTTCCAAGTGGAACCGCAGATTGTGTCCAGCATTCGAGCAGCTCAGAGGACTGATCCGTCTATCCACGAGTTGAAGATGAAAGTCAGGGCTGGCGAACTTGAAGACTATTCTGTCTCGTCCGATGGTTGTTTGCGTTTCTGGGGCAGGTTGGTTGTGCCCAATTTGATTGATTTGAAGGAGGAGATCCTTCGTGAGGCGCACTGTAGCAGACATAGTGTTCATCCTGGTGCACGAAAGATGTACCATGCTTTGAAGCCGCACTTTTGGTGGGCTGGCCTGAAGAGTGACGTTGCTGGTTTCGTTGCTCATTGTTTGAATTTCCATATGGTAAAGGCCGAGAGGATGAGACCCGGTGGTCTGTTGCAGAGTTTAGAGGTGCCCCAATGGAATTGGGAGCACATTGCTATGGATTTCGTGACGCATCTGCCTCGTTCTAGCCGAGGATGCGATGCTATTTGGGTAGTAGTAGACCGTTTATCTAAGTCTGCACACTTCATTCCCTATGGGATTACCTTCTCGTTGAAGAAGATGGCGAAGCTGTACGTTGATTTTGTTGTTAGATTATACGGTATGCCTGTTTCAATCGTGTCCGACCGGGATCCGAGGTTTTTACTTCCAGGTTTTGGAAGAGTTTAAAAACAGCTTTGGGAACTAGATTGTGTTAGGACCGAAAAACAGAAAATAAATGCAAGCAAGCGCTGTAAAAAAAAATTAAAATTTTGCGCTGCTATTATGAGGTGAAATACCTCGGGTTCTTGAACATAAAATGGAGCACCGGAGACAGATCTGGTATGAAATTAAAATCATGCGGAAACACCAGAACTGAATCCTTAGTATTTTAAAACGATTCAAACAGATTTATGTGCAACATAAATCTGTTCGACTGTGCAAGTGTGATAACTGTGTATGCCTTCAAATATGTTATGCGATGCTAAAGTAAAGCAGGTGCTGAATGAATAACAGAGTACAATACACAAGAGATTTGTTTCTGGAAGTTCGGACCTCAATGTCCTACATCTCCCCTTCTTCCACCTCGAAAGGCTCCACTAGAAGACTTTGATGGTTACAGCACATATGCAAACACCCACCCACACAAGCAGCACTTGTATGGACTCCTAGACTCC
>KQ990548.1:21802-46353 GCA_001598015.1 Dorcoceras hygrometricum
TTTTAAGTCGCATGATTTTTATGAAACGCATGCATCATGAAAGTTTAAGAATGTTAAGGCATGAATGAAAATATTTTTTGAGGGATTGAAGTGTTGTGGGGCAAAGTAACGATGGGAGTTAGCCGGGTAGCCGGGCCCGGGGATCCCCTGTTAATGTATAACGATTATGAGCCTATGGATCCATGTGATCACGACATGGTGAAGTGGCAAGCATAGAGGTGTGACATATAGGGATCCCGAGGTAAGGTCGGGTGAACCACACCGCCACGTACGTTGGTTTATAGATTGATCAATCGAATTTAACGGCTCTCACTTCATGGATACGACTCGCATGTTCTTTTAAGTTATGTTATGTATTATGTTATGCCTTAACATATATGTTATGACGATTTATGTACGACTACAACATGATTTAACGTTTTAAGATCTTTTAATGCACGCATGTCATGAAAATTATGTTCGTACGCTTATGTGCTTGTATGTGGTTTAACTATATGTACCTTGTTATTAGCGGATATAGCATGCTGGGCCTTTAGGCTCACTAGGTTTATATGGTGCAGGTGAGCATGATAATGTTGATGATATTACTCCGACCGGCGGTGAGGACGTCTGATGCTCCGCAGCAGCTGTTACCCCGTGACCGCTTAGTTATTTCATGTTATTTGATTTTAAACATGTTCAGTTTTTCCGCAAACAGTTTTTGAATACTCTGATTTTTATGATTAGCTTGTGAGACGTGGATTAAGGAATTTTGCAGTCGTTTTATCGAATGTGGAGACGTTATTTTAATGCTTAAGTTATGGTTTTATGTATAGCTTTCATTATATGTATATTCCACGTCGGCTTTCAAAAAAAAAAAAATTCTAGAGGTTTAGTATGTTTCATGTTGACCAGCTCCTCAGGAGTAGCCTCGAAATTGTTCATGTTAAAGTTCACCACAAAGCTATCGAATGCAAGAGGAAGGGAAAGAATCAACAAATGCATTGACAGTTCGTGTGGAAGTGAGCGATCGAGGCTCACCAACTTCTCAATGAGCTCAATCATGCGAACCCCATGCTCGCGGATAGAAGTCGTTTCTTGTATGCGGCTAATAATGAGTTCCTTGGTAGTCGTGTACCTCTTAGCTCATAGGTTCTCTCCAAAGAGTTCCTTTAGATGCATGTGTATGTCAGAAACATGCTCTGCACCCTCAAACCTCCTCTACAGTTCGTTGGACATTGACACCAACATGTAGCACTTGGCTTTGAGATCATGGTCCCACCATTCTCAAGCTTCTTCATCTCCTCAGGGCCGAGTAGGTGCTTTTGTTGGAGGAGATTTTTCTAGTACATATACCTATTTATCCGAAGCCAGAACAATCATGAGGTTTTTAACCAGTCAAGATAGTCCTCTCCAGTAAGTTTGTTGTATTCAAGAATAAGTGTTAATTGATTACGCGTAGTCATTGTAAAATATACTGAAATGAGAAACAGGCATGAATCAATGACTATTCCATATAATTACTAAGACACAAAGTATGGTCATTTAATTTTATTAATTACCCTTATGCTATTTTAACGACTTCACCATCCTCTAGTGAAATCGGGAAAGCCACTTTCCTTAGTGGGTGAACAGAGTCCAATCGAGAAATCATGGTACCGAATGATATCATCCAACCATGATCCTCAAAAGGTAGAGCCCAATTGCAACAACAACCGCAATGCATTTACCTCACGTCCAGTAAGAGCCCAATAATATGACGTCGATTATTGTCACGTGTCATGATGACCCATCAATTTTGAGTTGTAATGGACGATCGTCATGACGTCCACAATAATATGGGCCAATGCCATGGGAGTTCCATCCAAATCATAGCAAGTGTCAATATCGTGTACAATTTTCCGACATACAGAACCCACCCCAATAATATGAGGCGGACCCCGTAGGCGGTTAGAATCGACGTATACCCACTGTTGATGGAAGTTAAGAAATTTTAAACAATATTTAAATTCTCTTATCTTCATGATTTCATTAAATAATCTTTTGATTTATGATCAATTTAGGAGTTATGGACTAAAATTCTCTAAGAGTGCTCCTAGGTCATTGGAGGGGCTAAGCTCAACTTAAACCCAATTTCCTTAGACAAAGCAACATCCTTCATTCAGCTCAATCGGTATAAGACATTTTTAAGTCGGTCTATGAAGTAATCTCTTAGATTACGTTTGTCACATGACTTCATAATTATCAATAAACTAAGTTTTTTAATTTAATCATGAAACTTTAATCTTGATATAAATAATAAACTATATTTAAAGTGAGGGTTTTATTTTTTAAAGTTGGTATCATTAATTTTGAACATACGGATTCAACAATTATATGAATATCTATTATCGCAATAAATTATATATGTATCATAAATCTCATTAGAAAAATAAATCAATTGACCAATTTAATCAAACCAAATTGATTTTGTTTCCAAAATTAAACTATGTCAACATAATCAAACATATGTCGAGAAAATCATATTCTTTCCAATTTTCATTGCATAAAATATTTTCTTTTCAAAAATAGGACAAATAACCAAATTTAAAAATCCATATTTGTTGCATCGAGCTGCCCGATACAAGCCCGGAAGTGGGAGCACTGCCCACGCACACTTCCGCACTGGTGCGCTGCTTCAACACCATGTGAGATGGTGATGCACGTTGTGTGCGTGATGCGTGCAACACCGCCTAAAGCTTTGCAGTGATGTGTGCTGCATGCACCTGAAACATGAAGTGAAAATATTTATGTGAGATCTGGAAGATTAGCATTGTTTAATTATGCGGTTCAGTTGGTTTTAGCGTGGATCAGACCAGGCGTAGCTGATCTTAGTGGAATAGTTGAGATCTGAATAGGTTTGCTCAGCATTGAGCTGGTTTATCTGTCGCGAGTTGTTTTGAGAAAAACAGCATAGGATCAAGCAGCTCTGGGAGGTGCCGCATAACTGATATGAACTTGAGCGTAAACTGGATTCATATTGGGGATGTACTTGGTGCCCTGAGCTGAATAGTCAGATCACGGAGTTGCACATTGCTATTTAGTGTAATCAGCTTAGGCGTAAGCTAATAGTAACACTATGTTTAGACAAGAGATGACTGTGGTTTTCAACTTAAGCGAGAGCTGTTCGTGGTAATTAGATTGGGCGAGAGATGTGGGGGTTGTCAGTTTTGGTGAGAACTGTTTGGAATGTGTGAGCTCGACAGTGCATGATCTGGTCTGTTGATGCGATCAACGTAAGCGAGAGCTGATTTGTGCGTGAGAGCTATTTATTGATCAAGTTGAACGACGAGCATGATCTGTCTATGAGTGTGATCTATTTATGCGCGGAAGTTGTTTTTGTAAGCGTGCTTTGCTGTATGTCTAAGCTGGTATCCTCTTTGAGGTCTAAGCTGGTCGGTGGCTACTGTAGATAAGATCACGGGAGTGTGAGTTTTATATACTTAGGCTTGACAAAATGCAATTGTTCCCGACACTTAGATATTTTTCTTCTCTTCGAGAACTGAGCTGTTACTCTGTTGCGAAACCCTCATTACTATTCACTGAACCTTATCTTCTCGGATAGCCTGGGGTAAACGACGTAGCTTGGAGCAAGGTTGACATCTTTGAATTCCTCTCTTCTAGCCCGTTCTTTACCTACCAATCTTGAAGCCGTTGTTTGGCTAGAAGGGTGAGCGTGACGATAGTTGAGGCGTACGATTTTTGCTATTTCCTAAGACTTGTTTTTCGATGCAGGTAGCGACTTTGGTTAAGTTTTAGCTTTCGTTATTGGCTTCGATTAGAACTAAAAATCGTATTTGGGGTGTAAGTTCGAGCTTGGTTGAGCTGGTAGCTCCCAGCTTTGTTTTAGTCATAGCTTATCTCGAGCTGATTTTGTATTGTTGAGCAGGTCGTAGCTTAGCAGTTGATTGAGGGTATCTGTTGAGATTTCTCCATGAGCGCTAATGAATCAGAGGACGACTAGCCAGATATGAGTATTTAAGTGTGTGAGCTGTCAATTGTTGGTGTTCTACTCTTCTTGCGAGCTGTTTGAGGTACTGTTTGTCAGGATTTGAGGTACTAATCGAAACTGGTAAGTTATAGCTTTCGTAGAGTATGAGTATGTGCTTTGTGCTGTTACGTGTTGTGAAATATGTTCTGTCTTTGCTGCTACATTTATGTGTTGAGCATGCCATAACATAGAACGCATACATTGTCATATTGAGCCTTGAAATTCGTTGAACGTTGATGGGTTCTTAATTGAGATGAATTGCTTCCTCATGGTGTGCTTTGTTAATGTTCCTGCTTAAGAGGAGTCTATTTTCGATTTTCCTGCATGAATTTTCTTTGGCACATGAGCATCACATTCATTCTTTTCTGATTCATTCACTTGTGTATGGATTGAGTACTACTTCCTTTGCGTGATATTGTGTAGGTCGCAACTCCTACCGGTGAGAGCTTGTTCTCTAGAGAGATTGTCATAGTGTAACGCCCAGAAAATCCAAAAAAATCCTCAAGATTTTATTTTGTCTTCAAGGAGATATTTTCTGTTCATTAATATTGCAGCTTTCGCCTAAGCTGAGTTCTTCGGTTTCTAACCTGGGTAGTTCGCGAGCGGTTCCTGCAAGAGTAGACCCGAGCACGGTTCAGATTTTAAAAAATAAAAATAAAAAAAGTAAAATATTTTATTTTAGCAAAATTATTATCGTAAGCACGTCTCCAGTACCTTTTCAAGCGCAATTAATATTGTTAACACGCCGAAATCACTTAAGGGTAAATGATTACGTTGGCGTGTTAAATACAATGCCGCTTTGCTTAAATAATTCTCTATGGCGTTGGCTGTGCATTCTCCAAACCACAAACCAAGCAAAATATTTTCTTCAGAGTAAGCGTTTCGATCGTGCTCGTGGGATAATCAAAGCCGGAGATGTTCTCTGCAACCCGCCGTTCAGCTTAACGCAAGTAAACTCTGTTTCTTGCTGCTTGTGTGAAAGCATAGTATTTTTCGCTTTTCTCTGCATGTTTTTTGCTTTCTGTTTGCATCTTTTTTAGAGTTTTGAGCAACGTTTAAAGGGTTTTTCCAATGATATTAGGATCTGTACAATTTCAGTGGTTCCGAAAATGGTTTTTAAAGTTTCCCAAATTTTTTACAGCGAAGTTTCCATTACAGTTGGAGCTATCGTATTTTTTTAAATGCCTAGGTTGTACGCATGTAGCTTCAGAGTAGAGTTATCTTTGCAGAAAATAAGTTGTATGGATGGTTAATGATGAGGTTCTAAGCTGACAGGAGAAGCTGTTCTAGTTAGATTACTGTTCTGGTATCCATTAAGCTTAGCTAATCGGTTTAAACTTCTCGAAGATATTTTGAGTACTCGTGCTAGATCGCTAAAGATGAGGTTCTGAGCTGATAGACAAGCTGATCTCACTGGAAAACTGCTTTGATTTGATAAGCTTAGCTAATGGGTTCAAACTTCTCCAAGCTATTTTCAGTGCTCGTCCTGGATAGCTAAGGATGAAGTTCCGAGCAGATAGGAAAAGTTGGTCTAGTTAGAACTCTGTTCTGTCCTGACACGCTTAGCTAATCTATTCGATCTTCTCCATGATGTCTTCAGCACTCATGCTGGATGGTTAGGGATGAAGTTCTGAGCTGATAGGTGAGCTGGTCTAGCTAGAGCGTTGTTCTGGCCAAATAAGCTTAGCTATTCTATTCAAACTTCTACAAGCTGTTCCCAATAGGGGCCCTGATGACAAAAAGGGGGAAGATAGCATCATTCGAGGTCCGCAGCCTCCTGACGATCGTAACAGACCTGGATCTGGAGATAGTGGAAGAGTTAGAGGCAGCAGTAGTTAACCGTCAAGGAAAAGAGGAAGTGGATGTAGAGGAGGAGGAAGAACAAGTTCTAGAGGATTTCATTATTGGTTCAACTGAGCAGATTTTAAGGGGAAGATTTGAGCAGATTTCAGTTTTTAGTTTTTCAGTTCTTTGTAGAAATCTCTTGTACTTAGAACGTTTGGGATATATATATAAAGCAGACTTGGAGAAATTTCTTTTTTCTCTAATTAAGTCGTAGGCTGCTGAGTTTTGTCATCACAAAAAAGGGGGAAATTGTTAACATAAAATTTATAAGTTTTGGTGATAACATAAACAAGATAAAGAACTGAATTTAAGAATCAGATATGGACAGTTAGTAATTGTGTTTAACGGAAGAGAGACATTCAGATCAGAGTATTTCAGATTTGGATATTCGGGTAAATTTCAGTTATCGGGTTAAGTATTTCGGATCAGAGCTTATCAGGTCTTGTACAGAGGTTTCGTTTCAGATCTGAGAGATTAGGAACATAGTATATAACGGGGAAGATAGCTTAGCAGATCAGATGAGAGCAATTCAGATCAGAGCGTTTCAATACAGGAGTTTTGGTAACAGATCAGATCAGAACAGGGTATTTCAGATATTCAGATAAATACGGGTATTCATATTTGACGGAGTTACTGGTATAGAAAAGAAAGAGGAGGTAGATTCGTAAAAGGGAGAAACTTTAGATCTGACAATGATACGGTTAAAGAGAAGTAAAAGGGAAAGACATGTAAAGAAGAAAGGTTTCAGATCTGAGTATATCATTAAAGAAAAGAGGGAAGTTATGCAAAAGAAGAAGTTAGCAAAGCTTATATATGAGAGCAGATTTGAGTTGAGAACCGAACAGTTTTCAGATGTGAGCTTAAGATTTCATCAGATATTTGTTCCAAAGGATTCAACGATCGAGATTCAATCGTATAAAGCCTGTTAGACCAAGTGGATGAAAGAGACACAAGTTCAGAGCTATTTGGAGAATACTTTGCAGGACGCGGAGTTGGTTTATACTATATTTACCTATTTTGGGTATTAAAGTCAACAAAGCTCTGACAAATTTAGACAGACATTTGAATAACATTAATGAATCATTTAATGCGTTGATACAATGAAGATATGCAAACAAGGTTTGTTTCTACTGGCTCATTTAATGACAGTTGAATATGGAAGAGTATTTATAGCTGAAGAATTCAAACGAAGAAGTTGTGGTTACTCCCTGGTTACTCTCTCTGTCTCGGTGATTTTGAAAAGCTCTCACTCTCTATCTGTATCTTTCAACGAATTGAAATTATTTCATCCCAGCTCTTATCATCTCGAAGAACAATCCTTGAAGTTCTTACACATAAAATACCTTCGAGATTTTTTCTGGTTTACATTTGTAAACAAGTTTCATTGTATAAGAAACCAGAAGATATAAAGTACTCTTTTTGTATCATATTCATTGTAAAATCAGTTCAGAGTCTGTAACGAACGTGCTTCCTGTAGCAGTTCGAAGAAATACGTTCATTTGTATTCAGAAGTGAGATCTTCTTAGTAGTTGAAGTGCTAGGAGTTCACTTGTAGCGAGGCTTGAGTGATTGGGTGTTTACAGAGGCTGTACACATCAAACCTTCTAGTAGAACTTCTTGAAAAGGAAGAAGGGGAGACGTAGGATTTCAGATCCGAACTTCTAGAAAAAAATTCTCGACCCTATCTTTTATTTACTTGCATCGCATTTTATTATTAACTGTTCACTGTTTGATCGGTTTCTTTCCACACAACTTTTATTAATCGAGAAAACAGATTTGGACTGAGAGCCTCAGATCTGGTCAATCAGATCTGAGTTAAGCACAGGCTTGTAAAAACAGTTTTAAAGGTTTCAAAAAATTAAAATCAAAGGAGTTCATTCAACCCCCCTTCTAAACTCCTGGGCTTATTTAAACTATATTTTCGATTCCATTAGTCCTATCAAAATCTCTTAAGGTGGAGAGAATGTGAGGACTGTAATTAGCCAAGGTCAGTAGTGGAATAATCAGTCAAGATTAGTGATTTAACAAATTGAGGTTAATCAGCTTAGGGAGTATCAGTTGAGATAGACAAGCTCGGACGTGAGCTGATCCTTTGATTTTGTGTTAAGCTGATAGAAGAAACTATTTCGGGTTGCCGTTTAGATCAGCACTATTGTAAGCTGTTATGGTGTTCCGTTCCTGACCATAGGGAAGCAAGCTGATCATACAATTCGTGGTAACCTGGTGATGCAGGAAGCAGCTTTGGGTTTCAGTCTAAACCAGCATGGGTGCGAGATGGTTCAGTGGTCTGTACAGATCTTAGGAGAGGAAGATGTTTAGAGTTGGTGGAGTTTCTATTGCAGCTCGGAGGGCGCTGGATGTACAGTTTGTATAATTCAGCTTAGAAGTTTGCTGAGTAGTTGTGAGCTGGATGTTGACAGATTAACACTGCGTTGTGTTGAGCAGTGATGAGTTCATGAGCTGATGTAGCTGTAGCGCGAACCAGTCTAGTGGAGAGGGCTTGGCTGATAGCAGTTTAGGATGTAGGAATAAGCTGGATACAACTTTGGGCCTAAAGCTATGTCGCGAGATGTGTTGACCTTGGAGAGCTTGGTTGACCATTTAGAGCTGATTTAAGTACGTACCTTGAGACCTGGGTGCGTAAGCTGATCTAAAAGTTTCGTGGTCTGGTTGGGACAACAAAAGCTGAATAGAGCATCACAAGATGTGCTGTAAAAAATAATCTAGAGCTGCTTGTGTGATCTAGTATACGGTATGCTAGGACCAGCTTAGAGTTATGCGATGTGGTTAAACTCAGCAGCGTGAGCTGATGTGTGCTAGCAAGCGGAAATTGTTGATAGCTAATAGCTCTAAGTGTTTAGAATGTCCAACGCTGATTTAGGACTTGGCGTGCTGGTGAGCTACGTGCTGGTTGCAGCGAGCTGTGCGCTGGTTGGGCAGAGTTGAGTTGCTTCGCTAGTCTGTGCTGTGTTGGCCAATAGAGTTGAGGCGTCTGAGCTGTTGACTCCATGTGTTTTGAGTTTCTATGTAGATATGTATATATCCTGAGATGATATTTGCACAACAAATTAGTAGGATCTGGAGGCTTATGCATTATGAATTGAAATTTAGCTCAGAGGTGACCAGATCTGGTCAGTGGCTAAGCTGTTAGCCACACTGTAGAGAGTACCATGCTATTCCCCGAAAATAGTAAAGGTGAGTTGAAGTTCCGAGCTGTATCAGCATAGACGGGCTGACTGGAGTGTGTCAGATTAGACTTCATTCTTGATGTTGTTCTGTTGCAGTATGTAGGTATGGTGAGAAACCGAATGGAGATTCAGCTTAGAGTGGTGCAGGGTATACACAAGCTGTTCTGGAAGCAATGAGAAGTGATATCTGAACGTGGACTAATGTTGGTGATGAAAAGCTTAGTTTCTGCTGTACTGGTCTGAGTAATGTGTGCCGGGTTAAGTGCTCTAAGATGATTCACGTACTGCTGGATGAGAAGCAGGAGTCTTCTGCCACGAGCTGTTTCGGAGACCACAATTTAGAGGTAAATAGCTCTGGATTTCCAGTGTGAGTGTAAGGCGAATTCAACTTAGAGATGTTCTGGGTGCTCCGAGCTGAGGGAGCAGATTTTGAGGGTTGTGCCGTGATGGTTGGCAGAATCAGCTTGGGAGCAAGATGATGGTGACGCTCGGTTTTGGACGAGAGTTGTTCGTGGTTTTCAGACCGAATGAGAGCTGGTCATATATCTCCTGAGCTGGAGTAGTGCGCGAGAGCTGAATTATATCCTGTGAGATGTTTAGCAGAAGCAGTGAGTATAAATACCCTCTCGTTGACCATCACTAAGTTAATTTAGACCACACTTTCCCTTATCCTCTGCAGAGAGCTCCCGATAGATATTTTCCAAACCCTAGCAGTTACTGTTCACCCGTCCCTATATTTTCCAGATCACTGGAGCTTGGTCGACCAATTTTGGGCGAGGGTACCATGATTGGAAACCCTTCTTTTAGCTCAACGTCTCAGTACATGTTTGGAGCTGAGAGGAGGCCGAATGGAGGGAATAGCTGAGGAGCTACGTGAGCTATGTTTCGTGATTTTCAGCCAAGTTGAGTTCCCGTTCAGGTAATTGTGTTCTGATGGTGTTAGTTTCTGTTCTTAGCGTTGAAGTAGTTGTTCTGAGCTATGAGGCTTTAGGCCCTGAGCTGTGTAAGCTTAAGCAGAGCTGACTTACTAGGTATCTTGGCAGATTAGAGCTTCCCTTGTGGTTTGCCATGAGCTGCTGGACGTGCGGAGCAGGGAGTGTTTTCTGCTGTCAGTCGTAAGTCTTGAGTTGACGTTTTGGTAAGATCTGCGTAAGGTACGAATTCGGATCTTGTAGTTACAACCTGAGATAAGCATGTGAACGTGGTGGCTGAGTCTGCCTTAGCCTTGTCGTGTGTATGCTGTGTGACGTAACCTGTTGTGCTTGAGTTGAGTAGCCGAGATGAGCTTCCTGTGTTATGCTTGTTGATTCTAAGCTGTTTACATGTGAATTTATATAGTTGATGTGTATTATGTGCTGGCGGTGAGCTGAGTCTGCTTAGCCGTGCTTTATGTGCTGATTTTCTGATCTGTTTATGCATGATTATTATGCGCTGAGTGTAAGCTGATACTGTCTTGCATACATGCATAGCATTTTGATCCTAATTCCTTTTGATACCTGACTTTTATGCGATAATGGAGAGTGCCAGCATGCTGATTTTGAAAGTAAAATGATGGGTGTCAGTTGGTTCCCGTACCCTTGACTCCTCGCTGCGAGATTGTGTCTGCCCTGAGGTCTAGTGGGTAGCTCCCACCCTCAGCAAGAGAATGACACCAGTTGGGTTGAGCTTTGAGACTTCGTGCTCCTGGTACTGCGTGTGGAATGGCTGGGTAGCTCCCATACTCCCACTTGCGATGTGGCCACTAATTCATCGATTTCCTGATTTGATGATTCACAGTGGAGTCTGTTATGAACAAGTGTCAGTCAATGGGTCTTCGCTACCCTTGATTCCCGATATTTCTTGATATCCTCATGCATTGCACGACATGACATGTTTCATGCTATATTTGATAGCTGTATGATGATTGCTCTTCGTACTGAGGTTTGACCTCGTTGTTTTCCCTTGGGGATGCTTTGGCCGTGTGTTGGCCATTGAAGGCTTTTGCAGGTAGTCTAGCTGGTCTGAGTGGTGAATCAGTTTGTGAGGCCCCGCCGGCTTTGAGTCCAGTTATATATATATATATATATATATATATGTATATGTATATATAGTATCGAGTCATTATCACGGCATGCCGTGAATAGTTGTATTTCTGATTCGATTGAGTTTGTATTCATGCATTTATATATTTGGCGTGGTTGATAGTTGGCGTAGACTTTTGATTTAAAGTCTTATTTTGAATAAGAACTTATTTTGAATAACAGATTTTCAGTCAGGCAAAAAAAAAAAGAATATTTAATCCACTTTTTAAGCTTTCGTGCTTTGTGTGCTTAATCTTTGATTAAGAGCATCATGCTTGACACCACTTGTGCGCAACCGTTGCGCACACGCCCGCAATGCCCCGCCCGACCTGTGCGCGCTTGTCGCGCGTAGGGCCGCCACCTATGCGCGAACGTCACCCACGGGGCTGCTCACAATGCGCCACATGCATGCGACGACACCCGGGGCAGTGATGTGGCTGCAGTTTTGCTACCTAAGGTTGACCCGGGCAGTCCTATGGGTTTTTCGGTCGATACATGCTATCGGGCTTTTTGGTTGGAGCGAAATTATTTCGATAAATTGAGGTGTTGGACCTAAAATTGTTTTATGCCCAAAATTATTTTACGCATTCTCAATAACAAAATATGATTTTATTTATAAAATATGATTTTATATTTAAAATATGATTTTGTTTTATAACAGCAAATTTTATTTTATTAATTTATTTATGTCAATTAATTGGATTAATTGAATAAATAATATTTTTTGGGTGACCGAGAGACATGCCCAATTTGTTAGGTGTATACTAGATTTTACAACTCTCGGTTGTAATATTGTTGATATCATGTTAAAGTGGACCTGGTTTATGGCCCGTTCCCATCCTTTTAAATGTATCCGTAGTTGTCATGAATATTTAAAGGTAAATATTAGACTTAGTGGGAGATAAGTTTGAAGATGGTAGAGATGATGATCAAAGAATTGTTGATATCATGTTAAAGTGGACCTGGTTTATGGCCCGTTCCCATCCTTTTAAATGTATCCGTAGTTGTCATGAATATTTAAAGGTAAATATTAGACTTAGTGGGAGATAAGTTTGAAGATGGTAGAGATGATGATCAAAGATATTGAAGATCGAAGACATGTAAAACTGGAAGCTTATGTAATAGGATTGCATTTGCATATTGTATATCACCTACGATTGGACCTAGATCCGTGCTTGGCAACAACGGATCGCATAGCTCTCGATTATCGATCATCCCTGTTATGTATGTGATATATCTCTGTTGAATCCGAAAATTTTAAATTTGATTTAAAATTAATTAGACCAAATTTCAAAATTAAAATCCCTCATTTTAAATTTGATTTAAAATTTATATCAAGATTAAAGTTTCATGATAAAATTGAAGGAACTTAGTTTTTTGATAAATGATGTCGTGTGACAAAAACGTAATCTAAGAGTTCTTCATAGACCGGCTTAAAAATGGCTTGTACCGGTTAGGCTCACTGAGGGCGTTGCTTTGTGTTAGGAAGTTTGTTTTTAAACGGGCCTTAGCCCCTCCAATAACCTGAAAGCACCCTTAGAGAATGTTAGTCCATGACTTCTAAATTTATTATAAAACAAAAGTTTATTCGATAAGATCATGAAACTAAGAGAATTTAAATATTGTTTAAAATTTCCTACCTTTCATGAACAATTGGTATATGTCGATGCTACCCGCATACATATCCCGGCTCATATTAGGGGGGGGGGGGTTCTGTGTGTTGAAAGGTTGGGCAACCCATTGACACCTGCTGTGAGTTTGATGGAACTCCCATGGCGTTGGCTCATACTATTGGTGTCATGCCTCGTGCTCAATCACAAAGTTAAACAACGCAAACACTAGCGGAAGCAATAAAATAGTGGTTAAAATTTTCGCTTTTGGCCTGACTGAAAGATTACATAATTTAAAATACAACAATACTCAAAATATCTCAGTTTACAATGACTCAGTACAACAGTACAACATTAAACAGATACAAGCACTACAGAATGCAACTAGAATATAATAAAGCACAGGACACTCCCCGGCTAACAATGCTTATACATATATGCTATACGCTAACTGGGACACTATAACTACCTCCTGGGGCACCTCCCGCTGGGTCAACTCCACGACCAGCTGAGTAACCGTGGTAACCTGAACAACAAACAGGAAAACCAACAAACCAAGCCCCAGAGGAACCTTGGGGTCAAACCCCAGTACGGAGAGCAACTGAAAAACATTAGTTAAATGGCAACAGATAAAATGCAAGTGCTATGCATGAGAACAAGGCTACAACCGAACGCAGGGAGCCAAAAGGATCTCAAGAAACTGCTCAACAACAAAACAGATCAACTGAACAACAGTGGCCACGAGGTGTGTGAGTATATGGGAGCTACCCACTCTTCTCAACACACGGCACCAGATGCACAACATAGCTCAACATGCTGTTTCCCAACTCATGAGGTGTGGGAGCTACCCACTCCACTCATAGTGGCTAACAGATCCCAGCAGGGAGATGAGGTACGGGAGTTACCCTCTCAGCCTCAACAACATCCTGGTACGCACAGAGATCAACAGCAACAAGGCAAGCTTAACAGGATCTGAATGCACATGAATAATGCATATGCAATGAACAACTTGCGATTATCAACACAATACAAGCAAGCAGATAACGTCACAGAATCATACACAGCAGCACATAATATCCATGCCCATTCAACACTGTAAAACAAGCTCACATCAGTACCTCAAATCCTCTGTGCTACAATTACTACAACGGGGTCCCGAGTAATACAGATCTCACACCTGCTAGGCCAATCAGAAACACTAGCTTAGGGACAATAACACAGAAACCACGAATTGGGAGCTACGAGCTCAACCAAATCTGTCCTACCCTTCTAACACAACATAAGGCTCTAAAAAAAGCACAAGGTAGGATCTTTACACTTACCCAACGAGCTACCTGAACGGAAAACGAAATTCGACGCTTATGCAAACAGACTAGAGAAGGGAGATGTCTTCGCACACCTCACCAGCTTCAAGCAAGCTTCCAAAAGCAGTACTAGTCGAAGCGTCCTAGAAAGAGGAGTCCAACGGTACAACTCTCACTTCAATCGGAGCTGTCTACCGTCGGCAATCAAAGAAGATAAGGTTCGGTGAACAGTAGCTAGGGTATCGCGACAGAGTTCACTATCGGGAAATATTCTTAGTGTCGGAAAACAAAAATAGACAAGGGTCAAAGTCCTATATATATACTCAAATCTGGTCAAGACCGCTGAACAGATCCCACCGACAACTTAAGGTACAAAGCTGATATTCCCGCTCGAATCTGATTCTCTCAACAGATATGGCCTTACACCACAACAGATCCCTATTAACTCAAACGACGTCACACAGAGTCCACTATCGCAACTGGACACGTCACCCGCTACTAAAATCTGCAATGCTAGCACAATTGGATCTGAAACCCAAAACGGCGTCGCTATCTAAACACTCAGATTTCTCTCTCAAATCTGACCAACGCTGCTCACCTCTGAGTCTCGCCCGCTAAACCAAAACGCTGTCGTTCCAACTACTCCAAACGACGTAGTTTATCAACTCGCTACAAAAACACGCTAGCTCACAACTAAACACCAGCGACGACAGATCCCATCGCGACTGCTGAACGCGAATCACTCAGCGATGACCAACATCACATCTGAACAGATCCCGCGCCAATTATAAACTGAACCAAAGCTGATTCCAGGAATTAAACAAACCCGATAGCTTCGCCAAGCATACCAACTCAAAGCTGGCTCCTCCAGATCTGTTCACGCTCAAATCTGAATCTCTAGAATCCGATTATTTAACTAAATTAATCTTTTAGGTCTCACATCTCTCCCCCACAATAACAGGATTTCGTCCTCGAAATCAAGCAACTACGGATCTGAACAGAAACTCATCAAAACCAAGAGTTCAAGATAACTGGGGAAACAAACACCAGCAAACAATCCAACTACCGGAATCTGATACTAAGCTCACTCAAATAGATGTGGCCACTCGCGCTGCATCTTATCTTCCAGTTCCCACGTAGCTTCCTCTCTACCATGTTTGCTCCACTGAACCATCACCAAGGGAATGGTCTTATTCCTCAGCTGTTTTTCTTTTCTCTCTAAGATCTGTAAGGGATACTCAACGTAACTAAACTACACCTCATCAGTTCTTAACACATGCGAGGGATCTGGCTCATACTTCCTCAACATCGAAACATGAAACACATCATGTAAGGAAGACAAATCTGGGGCAACAACAACCGATATGCTAAAGGGCCAATCCTCTCAGCTATCTCATAAGGTCAAACATAACGAGGAGCCAACTTTCCCTTGAGACCAAATCTCATAACACTGCGAAAAGGAGAAACCTTAAGGAAAACTAGATCCTCAACCTCAAATTCTAAAGGCCTACGCCTCTTATTCGCATAACTAGATTGGCGATCTTGTGCAGCTTTCATTCGCTGGCGAATTAGATCCACTTGATCTCTCATCTGCTGCACAAATTCTGGAGAATACAACTGCTTCTCCCCCACTTCTTCCCAACATATAGGCGATCTGCACTTCCTGCCATACAAAGCTTCAAAGGGTGTCATACCAATCGTGACCTGATAGCTGTTGTTGTAGGAAAACTCAACCAAAGACAACGAATCTTTCCAGCTACCACTAAATCCATCACAACAGCTCTCAACATATCCTCTAAAATCTGGATAGTCCTCTCAGATTGGCCATTTGTCTGGGGGTGATACGCTGTACTAATCGCCAATCTAGTACCCAAAGCTGTTTGGATACTCTTCCAAAACCTGGAAGTAAATCTAGGATCACTATCTGAAACAATTGAAACTGGCACACCATGCAAACGCACCACAAAATCTACATACAGCTTCGCCATCTTCTTCAAAGAATAAGTCATGTTGTAGAGAATGAAGTGCGCAGACTTCGACAATATATCTATCACAACCCACACAACATCACATCCTCTGCTGGAACGAGGCAAATGTGTGACAAAATCCATTGGTATGTTCTCCCAATTCCATTGGGGAATTTCCAAACTCTGCAATAGACCACCAGGTCTCATCCTCTCGGCCTTGAATTGCTGACAATTCAGACAACGGGCTACAAAATCAGCAACATCACTCTTCAAACCTGCCCACCAGTAATTCTGCTTCAAGTAATAATACATCTTCCTCACTCCAGGATGAACGCTGTGTCTACTACAGTGCGCTTCTCTCAAGATCTACTCCTTCAAATCTATAATATTTGGCACAACCAACCTGCCACGAAATCTCAAACAACCATCAGACGAGACAGAGTAGTCCTCTAACTGACCAGCTCTCACCTTCAGCTTCAACTCATGGATAGATGGATCAGTCCTCTGAGCTGTCTTAATACTGGCAACAACTTGTGGCTCAAGTTGGAAAGAAGACACCACAACATAATCCTCACCCGGGTAATATCTTTAACCAGTAGTGCTTAGATACTCATGGACCTTCGAAATCTGTAACGAAGCCAACATCAATACTTGAGCCTTTCTGCTCAATGCATCAACAACTACATTCACTTTCCCAGGCTGATATTGGATCTCACAATCAAAATCGTTAAGCAGCTCCATCCACCTACGCTGTCTCATATTCAAATCTGACTGAGAAAACAGATATTGAAGGCTCTTGTGGTCTGAAAATACCACAAACTACTCGCCATACAGGTAGTGGCGCCAAATCTTCAAAGCAAAAACCACTGCTGCTAACTCTAAATCATGAACTGGGTAACGAGTCTCATGAGGTTTCAACTGACGAGAAGCAAACGCAATGGCTCGGCCATTTTGCATCAACACACAACCCAATCCATTCAAGGAAGCATCTGCACAAACAACAAAACCTCCTGAACCACACGGCAGAGCTAACGCAGGCGCAGAAGTTAGCTTCTCCTTGAGCAATTGAAAACTATTCTCGCATTGCTCAGTCCACATAAACCTCTTGTCTTTCTGAGTCAACTGCGTTATTGGCTTAGCTATACTAGAAAATCCTTCTATAAAGCACCGATAATAGCCAGCCAAACCCAAGAAACTACGAATCTCAGACACATTCTTGGGACGCTTCCAGTTGACAACAGCCTCAACCTTAATGGGATCCATAGAAATACCATCAACTGAAATCACATGACCCAGAAACACAACTCGGTCCAACCAAAACTCGCACTTGGAGAACTTAGCATACAGCTGCGAACCAGTCTCAAATGATCCTTGTGCTGCAACGGAGTCTTAGAGTACACCAAAATGTCATCGATAAACACAATCACAAACTGATCGATGAACTCTTTAAACATCAAGTCCATGAAAACTGCGGGGGCATTCGTCAAACCAAAAAGCATAACTAGAAACTCATAATGCCCGTACCTCGTACGAAACGTAGTTTTCTCGACATCTTGCTCACGGATACGCAACTGATGGTACACCGAACGCATATCGATCTTCGAAAACACAGTCGAACCTTGAAGCTGATCAAACAAGTCATCGATCCTAGGCAAAGGGTACTTATTTTTCACTGTCGCCTTGTTCAACTACCTAAAGTCGATACACTTCCTCATCGACCCGTCCTTCTTCTTAACAAACAAGATAGGCGCTCCCCACGGGGACATTCTAGGCCTAATGAATCCCTTCTCCAGCAAATCACTAAGCTAAACCTTAAGCTCCCTCAAATCAACAGACGCTAAACGATACGAAGCTCTCGATATCGGGGCTGTACCAGGTACAAACTCAATGCTGAAGTCTATCTCCCTCCTTGGAGGAAAACCAGGAATCTCCTCCGGAAACACATCCGGGAAATGCCGAACCACGGGAACCCTACTAAGCTCTACGCTCGAAGAAGAAGACGCATCTAAGGCATAGATCATAAAACCAGCATTCTCTAACGACAATAGGCTAAACATCTCCATCGCAGAGACTAAGGAATCTTCGACTGGGAATCATGGCCGTAGAAATTCCATTTCTCGCCAGAGTGGGGCCTAAATCGCACAACGCCAATGAAACAATCCACAGTGTCCCTATAGCTAGACAACACGTCAATTCCCACTATGCAATCAAAATACCACATCACAAGCCTAATCAGATTCGCTAACAATACATTCTCACCAAGCCTAAGAATGCCATTCAACAAAATCTATTGGGAGTACAGGCTCGGGCCGGCAGGAGTCGCAACAGATACAACATCACACAAAGATGTGGTATGCAAACCATGCTCAACCACAAATGCATCAGCAATAAAAGAATGTGATGCTCCTTTATCAAATAATACACGCGCAGGAAAATCAAAGACAAAACAAGTACCTGCGATCACTCCTCCTCCTAGCGTTCCCTCCACTTGTTCCCTCGTCATGGAATTCAATTGGGCAAACTGAGGTCCTGTAAACTGAGACTGGGAAGACTGTCCAAACAGCGAAGGACCAGGCTGCTGGAACGGCCTAAACTACGGCTCCCCAATCCTCTGCTGCTGAACATGAAAAGAAGAACGACCTCTAAAGGATCCACCTCGACCCTGCGGTGGGGCGGCGGTATGCTGCGATCCAGAAAAAGGACACACTCTTGCAAAGTGCCCATACTGACCACAAACATTTCACGAACCTTGCACACCTACACACTACGCTGTAGGATTCCTTCCTCCACACTGGCCACAATAATCGACCTTAGAGCTACTGCCACTGCTCGAACTACCCGATCCAGAAGAACTCGAACCAGACTTCTTCTTAAACTGACGACCACGAGGCCTAAACCTCTGGTGTCCAGGCTGCTGGGATACCTGCTGCTGGGGTGGCTGAGACGAATGCACAAACTGGGAAGTTTGCACCCCCGAAACCACGGGACGACCACCTTGCACCCCTTGCGGCCTAACACGCGACCGACGGTTCTGCAGCCCCTCCTCAATGTCTATAGCCCTCTCCACCGCTTCCGCATAGCTAGCCGGTGAACTCGCCAGCACCAACGTATACAACTCCTCATTCAACCTTTCCATGAACTTGTTCCTCTTTGCCCTCTCTCGGCCAGAAACATGGGGAACATACGCAAGAAGAGAAGAAAACCTCCGGGCATACTCTCCCACGGACAAAGATCATTGCACCAAGTTATTAAACTCAAGCTCCTTGGCGTTCACAAAGGATTCCGGAACGTACTCCTGACGGAACGAAGTACAAAAGCTGTTCCACGTGATTGCTACACCTGTCTCCTCAAGATTCCTCGAAGCGCCTCTCCACCAACGCTCAGCATTCCTCCTCAACTGGAACGTAGCTAGACTCAACCTACGTTCATCTTCATACTTGACACGATCAAACAACCCGGTAATGTGCTGCAACCAGGACTCCGCATCGGAACTAGATTCATCACCACTAAACGTCTGAGGGTTCATCCACTGAAACCTCGCCATCACCAGTTCCATGCCGTCCACACGGACTGCCAGCTCATCAACCTCATCATCAACCTGTCTGGTACGTCTACGACTAGGAATACTACGCTGATCCTCCTCGTTCTGACCCTCGGATTCCTGATGAAACTTCCCTCTACCTCTACCCCTACGTCTAGGCGGCATCTAGGAAGATACTTAGAGGGTAAAATCACACAGCAAGAAATAATTCACATAACACATAAATCACATAGTCAAGCACATGCAACAAGTAACACTGTGCCTAGACTCAAGTGTGATCAAAAGAAATCGAGCTTATCCCACTTTAAGCTCTGATACCAAAAATGTCAGTTCTCGTGCTCAATCACAGAGTTAAACCACGCAAACACTAGCGGAAGCAATAAAATAGTGGTTAAAATTTTAACTTTTGGCCTGACTGAAAGATTACATAATTTATTATACAACAATACTCCAAATATCCCAGTTTACAATGACTCAGTACAACAGTGCAACATTTAACAGATACAAGCACTACAGAATGCAACTAGAAAACAATAAAGCACAGGACACTCCCCGGCTAACAGTGCTTATACATATATGATATACGCTAACTGGGACACTCTAACTACCTCCTGGGGCACCTCCCCCTGGGTCAACTCCACGACCAGCTGAGTAACCATGGTAACCTAAACAACAAACAGGCAAACAAACAAACCAAGCCCCAAAGGACCTTGGGGTCAAACCCCAGTACGGAGAGAAACTGAAAAACAGTAGTTAAATGGCAACATATAAAATGCAAGTGCTATGCATGAGAACAAGGTTACAACTGAACGCAGGGAGCCAAAAGGATCTCAAGAAACTGCTCAACAACAAAACAGATCAACTGAACAACAGTGGCCACGGGGTGTGAGAGTATATGGGAGCTACCCACTCGTCTCAACACACGGCACCAGATGCACAACATAGCTCAACCTGCTATTGCCCAACTCATGAGGTGTGGGAGCTACCCACTCCACTCATAGTGGCTAACAGATCCCAGCAGGGAGATGAGGTACGGGAGTTACCTGCTCAGCCTCAACAGCATCCTGCTACGCACAAAGATCAACAGCAACAAGGCAAGCTCAACAGGATCTGAATGCACATGAATAATGCGTATACAATAAACAGCTTGCGATTATCAACACAATACAAGAAAGCAGATAACAGCACAAAAGCATACACAGCAGCACATAATATCCATGCCCAATTCAACGCTGTAAAACAAGCTCACATCCGTACCTCAAATGTTCTGTGCTACAATTACTACAACGGGGTCCCGATCAATACAGATCTCACACCTGATAGGCCAATCAGAAACACTAGCTTAGGGACGGTAAAAAAGAAACCACGAATTGGGAGCTACGAGCTCAACCAAATCTGTCCTAACCTTCTAACACAACATAAGGCTCTAAAAAAAGCACAAGGTAGGACATTTACACTTACCCAACGAGCTACCTGAACGGAAAACGAAATCCGACGCTTATGCTAACAGACTAGAGAAGGGATATGTCTTCGCAGACCTCACCAAATTCAAGCAAGCTTCCAAAATTAGCACTAGTCGAAGCGTCCTATCAAGAGGAGTCCAACGCTACCACTCTCACTTCAATCGGAGCTATCTACCGCAGTCAATCGAAGAAGATAAGGTTCGATGAACAGTAGCTAGGGTATCACGACAGAGTTCACTATCGGGAAATATTCTAAGATTCGTGAAACAATAATAGACAAGGGTTAAAGTCCTCTATATATGCTCAAATATGGTCAATACTGCTGAACAGATCCCACCGACAACTTAAGGTACAAAGCTGATATTCCCGCTCGAATCTGATTCTCTCAACAGATATGGCTTTACACCACAACAGATCCCTATTAACTCAAACGAAGTCGCACAGAGTCCACTATCGCAACTGGACACGTAACCCGCTACTCAAATCTGCAATGCTAGCACAACTGGAATCTGAAACCCAAAACAGCGTCGCTCTCTAAACACTCAGATCTCTCTCTCAAATCTGAAGACCAACGCTGCTCACTTCTGAGTCTCGCCCGCTAAACCAAAACGTGTCGTTCCAACTAATCCAAACGACGTAGTTTATCAACTCGCTACAAAAACACACTAGCTCACAACTGAACACCAGCGATGATAGATCCCATCGCGACTGCTGAACACGAATCACTCAGCAAAACCAACATCACATCTGAACAGATCCCGCGCCAATTCTAAACTGAACCAAAGCTGATTCCAGGACTTAAACAAACCCGATAGCTTCTCCAAGCATACCAACTCAAAGTTGGGTCCTCCAGATCTGTTCACGCTCAAATCTGCATCTCTAGAATCCGATTAATTCACTCAATTAATCTTTCAGGTCTCACAATTGGGGACGTTAAGGCGACCGTCCATTACAACTCAACATTGATTGGTCGTCTTGGCACGTGATAGTAATCGGAGTCATATCATTGGACCCTTACTGGATGTGAGGTAAATGCATGGAGGTTTCACCTGTTGCAATTGGGCTCTACCATTTGAGGATCATGGTTGGCTGATATTATTCGGTACCGTGATTCCTTGATTGGACTCAGTGTACCCACTAAGGAAACTGGCTTTCCCGATTTCAGTAGAGAGTGGTGAAATTTTAAAAATAGTGGGAGGGTAATTCATAAAACTAAATGACCTTCTTTTATGTCTTAGTGTTTTTTCATGAATAGTCTGTAATGCATATATGTTTTTCCTTTCAGTATAAACTGCTACCAAATATGTTTTCGATTAAAAATCCACTTGTTTCTATACTGGATGCAAAACGTTTACTGGCGCTAACTACCTGGATTGGTTCTCAACCTCAAGATTATCTTGGCTTCGGAGAAGCTTCTCTACACGCTAGAGAAGAGCCCTCCAAATGAGGCCCCTGCTGATGGCAGTTCTGAAGAGCTGGAAAAACTATAGAAATGGTGGGACGATGAGCTGAAAGCACGGTCTATGTTCAACGAATTGCAACAGCGATTCGAGGAGACATGGTATGTTGTTAACATACACCTTCACCTCAGAGATCTGTATGGCGTGAACTCTCAGTGTCAGGCCTCGTGCTCACAACAGAGTAAAATCACACAACACAAGCGAAAGCTACTAAAAAGCGGGTAAAATTTTTGCTTTTGGCCTGACGGTTTAAAACGATATAATTTAAAATACGACAATACTCAAAATAGATATCCTAGTTTAACAAAACCACTACAACAAACGATACAGCATAAACATGTATCAAACACCTGGTAACAACCACAAGATACAACAAAATACAACATGAGCATAGGGCATCCCCTGGCTAACTGTACTGATACATATATATATGCTATACGCCACTGGGATACCCTAACCACCTCATGGGGCACCTCCAGCTGGGTAAAAACCACGACCAGCTGCAGAACCTGAACAACAAAACATGCAAGGAAAACAAACCAAGCCCCATAGGGACATGGGGTCAAACCCCAGTAAGTAGAGCAACTGAAACAGCTAAAGAAAATAATAAGATAAAATGCAGATGATATGCATGAGACAAAGGACAACCGCTGAAGGCTACAACCGAAGAGGAGCCAAGGAACTCAAAGCATAGATCAAACGAATCTGCAACAAGCGGTGGCCACTGGTATGTGTGTCCAAAGTGTGGTAATGAGCCACTCACCTTGACACTACACCCGTATACCAGATGCATCAAACAGCTCAACCTGCCGTTGCACAACTCATGAACCATGGTAGTTAACTCACTCGGCGCATGAGGGCAAACAGATCCCAGCAGGGAGATGAGAGTGCGGTATCGCCGCTCGCCCTCGCATCCTGGTAAGAAACAACAATGCAATACAACAAGATACAAAGCAAGGGATCTGAAATTGTTAGAACAATATTTATTAAGTTTTGGTGATAACAAAAAGACAAATGGATTGATCGTTCAAGTGCTATTTTATCAGTTGGAGCTTTCATGAAGAGATCAGCAGATGATTAGTTGGAAGAGTGCTAAACGACGGCGTTTTGATAAAGTGGAACGACGTCGTTGGTATGAACAGTTACATATTCAGCAGATACCTTCTTGAAGAGCTACAGCAGTTATTCGTGAAGATTCAGCAGATGATATTCAAGTTGAGTTCTATCGTGTTTTGCTAAGAAGTGTAAACGACAGCGTTTTGATTAGTTGGAACGACGTCGTGGGATGCACTGTTTCAGTTCAGCAGAAGAAGATTTCAGCAGACTTTTTGTTGAAGAAATTTAGCAGTTGATTTAGACTCTTTGTTGAAGATGGTGATACGACATCGTTTGATTTAGTTGGAACGACAGCGTATTGGCTTAGAGTTTTCAGCAGAGGTATTATTTCAGCAGATGCGCTTCATGTTGTTGTTCAGCAGATGTATTTCGAAGATAGCTAAACTGTGTCGCTTAAATAAGTTGACACGACATCGTTTTATTGCTAGAGATCAGCAGATGGAAAAACGCGTATGCATTTCAGCAGATGAATTCTTCTAAGCGTTTTTCCAGTCGAAGCTTTCAACGAAGATGAATATAAGTGCTGATTTCCAAATTAGTTTCAGGCGCAAGCTCTAAGTATTTGAAATACGATCGTTTGCTTATTTGGAAAAGATTTATTGGATCGTACAGTTGCCTGGAATGAAGGAAACAAGGTGGGTACTATTTTGGGTGAATAGTACAGTGTACAGTGGCCGTTTCTCTATGCTTGCACAGATATGGAAAGAAGACAAATTGGCTCTGTGGATGAGCGTTTGACCTTGCAGTGGAGCAGAGATTACGGTGTACTATTTTGGCAGTAATTCAAACGGGATTTATTTCCTTTGGAGAGTTAATGTTACCATTACAGCCGAAGCCTATAAATATCAGCAGAGGCTTTGAAGAAAACAACATCGCTTATTATCTTTGCTGTAACGCTGCCAAAATTCAAACAGAGCTTTCTCTTCGTTGATATTTCAAAAAGCTCAAGACTCGAAGAACAATTCGTTTTGATCTTCATTAGATAAAC
>KQ990548.1:57398-68921 GCA_001598015.1 Dorcoceras hygrometricum
ATGAATTGGGCCAAGTATTTGTTCGGCATTCTGAAGAAGATGGTGGCTGTGAAGACGAAGCAAGCCAAAGGGTTTGCTATTCAGATTAGTTTGTTGTTGGCAACCTTTCCTGATGTGGAGTTGGGTGAGGCATCTGAGTTTCCAGCCTCAAAAATTCTTTCAAAGAAGACAGTACTTCGGTTTGTCTCTATAAACGATAGGGATGGGGCTGAGGAGATCAAAGAGGCAGCGAAGAAGAAGGATGTTTCAAAGAAGAGAACTGCTGCTGATATTGAAGCAGCAGTCCCCAAGAAGAAGAGGACTTCCAAAAAGAAATCACTTTCCTCTATTTCTTCTTTGGAGATGGTGACCGTGGCTGAAGAAGCGTTGGTAGTGGAGCCATTGGATGTTGAGGAGCCCAGATGCTCTTCTGCTGATGCGGTGGATATGATTATTCAGCAGGTGCTCGATGAGACACGAGCTGATGAGGCACCTGCTGATACAATTGAACCAGCAGTGACTGAGGAGAAAAATTGGTTTGATCTGCCGTATGAAGATATTGTCAAACAGTGGGAGGCAGAGCGACCAGTGGTCACGCCCAGTGACACTGAGGATGAGGATGTAGCAACTGCTGATGTTGCTCCTGCTGATCCAGTTCAGCAGGTAGAGGAAATTGTGGCGCCGTTTTCTGCTGAAGAGGAGCTTAGCGAAGATGAGAAAACATCACTGGATGATATTCTATTGTCCATTCCAGTTGACATTCCTCTACCCTCCACTTGTATGGAAGTCACGCAAATCAAAATGGGCCAAATGATAAAGATCCCAGGTGTCACGAAGTGGACTTGGTTTCTCAAGAAACTGCCTCGTATTCCTGCAGAAGACAAGGGCAAAGAATTGTTGGTGGAGAAAGACCCTGTCAGGGGCAATCCGGCGAAGGAACACTTTTCTTTGATTTGTGCTGATATTGATCTTTTGGTGGATTTGCGATCTCAAGCGATTGACGAGGTTGCAACATTCTTTCGTTCGTTTAGCTTGAGGAAATTGTCCTCAATCAATTTTGACGATATGTACAGCAAAGAAGAGCAAGTTTTGCGCTGGGGAGAAACTGAGTCTCCTCAGATTGCTATTGAACGGAAATTTTACATTTTGCTGAAGTACAGGACAGTTTTGGTCTGGAAATTTTTGGACGCATGGAGGATAAATTTTGCTCCGGGCCAAGGTTCTACAGCTGTAGATATTCAGGTTATAGAGCTTCTCTCGGCCCTCCATCTTTCTCTATTGGAGGAATTAGCAAAGGAAGCACGCACTCTTGGTCTCACATGGACTAAGCCTTGTTGCTCTTCGGTGTTTGAGGGGAGTCCACGCGATCGAGGAGCTGTTATTGCTAGATCAAATTCTAACACTCGATCGTTGTGTTGGATCAGGAGAATGCTTATGGTGGATGGTGCATGGGCTGTGGAGCAGTGTGCTGACTTGTGGGTGAAAATCCCCAGGAAAGTGGTGTCTACTGAGGTTCCTCTTCAGAGGCAGTATGATGACACTCTACCTACTATGAGTGTATTTTTCAAACTGTTGAGGAAGCGGTGGGCAGATGTATGCTTGGAAGCTGTTGAGTTTTGTGTGCAGAGACTTCTACCAGTTGGTTCTATTCGATCTTGCAGGTCTTTGTCCTATCTCTCAGGATCTCTCTGCTTTGTTTGCTGATTTTCAAGCTACTCTCTCAGAACAGCTTTTTGAGTCTCAAAGCAATATCTCTTCGAAGCGAAGCTGCATTGAGCAAAGTGTGCGTGACTCCCTGAGTGATCAAGCTGCAGTGTTCAAATCTTTATCTCAGGAAGCACGGCACGTCAATCGCACTTTGGATGATGTTTAGACTATACGCTTCACTTTGGAGGATTTATTGTTACCGTTGCAGTCGAAGCCTATAAATATCAGCAGCGGCTTTGAAGAACTTACCAATCGCTATTCTATCTTGCTATAACGCTGCCAAAATATTTACAGAGCTTTCTCTCGTTTGATATTTCAAAAAGCTCAAGACTCGAAGAACAATTCGTTTTTGATCTTCATTAGATTATCTTTCGAGTCAAATTACAGTCTCTAGCTTCGTGTTCTCATTGAGTTATTTGATAGAGTCTGTAAACGAACTGTCTTTGAAGAAGTTCGTAAAACGTTAAATCTTGTAAACCAGCAGCTAGTCTGCGTGAAGCATTGTGAAGTGCTAGGAGTTCTCAAGGCTGTTGGCTTTGGGATCGGGTGCTTGTAGATTGTCTACTTGTATCAAAGTCTTCTAGTGATACCTTCCGAGGAGGAAGAAGGGGAGACGTAGGATATTCATATCCGAACTTCCAGAAACAAACTCTCGACCCAATCTTTTATTTACGCAGTTATATTGTGTTGCGCTTAGTTTATTGTTCACAAACCAATCGGCCTATTTCCGCACTTATTTTAGTTGGCTGAGAAGTTTGCTTATAACTGAGAATCCAAAAGTTTTTAAAAGAACCTTTGAAATAGAAAAATCGAAGGAGTTCATTCAACCCCCCCCTTCTGAACTCCTATTTGCTTAGTGATCCTATTTCCGGGACCATCAGAAATGCACATGAACAAATGCGTGTATGCAATCAACCGAGAGCAGATAGCATAACACAAATGCAACAGCAAGCAATACACAGCAATTATGCACCGCAATTCCAATCAGAGATGCAAACCAGCTCTCACATTAAATCTGTAGCACCCAAACCCCATGGGGCCATGAATTTAAGGAAAAAGAAATATAAGACAAAAATGAAGGGCTGAAATGAATTGTAGCAAGCTGTATTGCCTTGCGAAGAAAATACGAAGAATAAACAGTTGGCGCCAAGTAGAAAAATTAAAATTTCAATTCTAGATTTCAAGTTACAAAATGCAATTGCGAATTACAACTACTGGAACTCTGTTTGAATTCACTATTGTTGTAATAGATCTCATTACAGATTGGCAAAAGATCAAAAACAACAACAATAAAGCAGACGTCACGGAACCGCTGGTCTTTTGATAAACACCCACACACCACAGCTGACTCAGATCCCTTCTCCCATCTGCCCCGGAACTGACTCACCTGCACCAAGAAAGCAAGTGAGCCTAGGGGCTCAGCAAGCAAAACTGAGAATAACAAGAGCACAATATGGGCAGGCGCAATACATACAATAACATAGTTTAAAACATTTAATTCTTTAGACTTATGGCTCAGAAGTTCCACTTAGGTCCCGTTGCACTTGATCAAATGACTACTGATATCAGTTACTATATGGTGAAATCTCACCCAATATGAAGGGGCAACTGACACGCTCGACTGCTGCTCACCCTTCCCATATGGACCGTCTGTTATCTTTGCCATAAATCATAAAATCTAAACATTTTCTTCCTTTAAACAACATCTGGGTGAAAATCAGATCTTCACATCGGGGTACACTTCGTTTTTTTTTTTTAAAACTCAATTTCTATAAAATAACATTTGCACTGAGCATCCGGCTACGACATGGGAAAACAGATGTTGAAAGAAACAGCGTATGGTTACTAGATAAATTCAGATGTTGCTAATTGAAAGTACTGTTGGCGTAAACAGATGTCTCTATAGAAATGGTGTATGGGAGTAACAACAGATTTTGGTATGGTTCAAACAGATGTCAACGAAGTAACAGTTGAACAACAGCAGATGCCTACAGGGAACTCAGCTGCTGGGATAAATCAGATGTCAACGAATTGAGTTTGGTCAACTCAGCTGTTAACTGAGTAATACGTGAAACAACATATACCTACCGGGAGCTCAGCTGCTGGGATAAATCAGATGTCAACGAATTGAGTTTGGTCAACTCAGCTGTTGGGTCAATTCAGAGGTCAATAAAAATGGAATTGATCCCATCCGATGTCAACGGTCAACGATGTGAAATCTGACTGAGACCGAATGTTGAAAGAAAATCAAATATGACGTGGAAGTTTCAGATGTCTACATGAAATCTGATTCTTAACAAGAGAAATAGGAATCTGACTAAGAAATCAGCGATATAACATCTGAACGACTTCCAACGATACAGTACTGCCTATCAAACCAGAATCAACTCTTGATTCAACTAGCATCACCAATTTCATGGTGTCGAGTCCAGACATCACCATTCACTGGGAAAAGAACCTTCATAACTTTGTAAGGAACTAGAATCTGAAATTCTCAGCGTTTAAAATCAATATCCTCATCATCAACTTCATAAAACACATTTGAGTTTCAAACGAAAACTAACTATGAACCCAAACATCATATACATAGTTCGAACCAACCGAGGCATAAACATTACTGAAACTGAACATAATCTCAGGAAAGAAATCACAAAACTGAAAGAGAAAAATACAAATGCTTTCATGGCGTATCAAGAATCAGAATTACTTACCTTAACACAGGAGAAACACGAAACACAGCAGGCCTTAGCAGCAAGTCTCCTCAAGCACCGCAGCGAGTTTCCTATGGTTTCTTTGATGAAAAAATGAAGGTTTTCTTGCAAAATGATGAACTTATAGTCCACACGTACCATAGGCATGGGAGTCTGACTTGTAACAGGGGAAAAACACTTGAGTCGGCATGGTGTCCCACACCTACTTCTCAAATTTTGTTAAAAGTCCCCTATCACTATTTGAATTTGTCAAATCAATACTCTCATTTAAAAAGAACCATTCTCCCATCCGAAAAATCATTTTATTTTCTATTTCTGAAAATTACTCAGCTGGTGATCGGGTAACAGCTGACCATACCTCTGCACGGTGTTCAACATATGAAAATAAGAAATCAGATAGCAATTAAACGGTTAAGCTGAAATTCGAAATTAGAAATGGGTCCTTGAATTAAAAGGACTAAGAATTGTGGTCCTATGGAGTTTGGGGCGTTACAATCTACGCACCTAATAAAAATTTCGTCCTCGAAATTTACTTACCAAACAATTCTGGGTAGCAACTAAGCATATCAGCTTCTGTTTCCCACGTAGCTTCTCGTTCAGTTTTGTTGGACCACTGAACCTTAACCATAGGGATACTACGGTTCCTCAACATCCTAATTTCCCTAAGAAGAATCTTCTTGGGTCTTTCTTCCTAGCTCAAGTCTGGTTCAAAGTCAATCGGCTCAACACTTAGTATATGCGATGGGTGGGGAACATACTTCCTCAAGGATGATACGTGAAATACATTATGCACTGAGGACAGATGCGGCGGCAGTGCTAGTCGATAAGCTATCGTCCCTACCTTGTCCAGAACTTCATAAGCACCAATGTATCTGGGGCTCAGCTTTCCCTTCTTACCAAAACGCATCACTCCTTTCATTGGAGCTACTTTCGAGAAGACGTGATCACCTACTTCAAAATTCAGCTCCCTCCGTCTATTGTCCACATAGCTCTTTTGTCTGCTTTGAGCAGCTTTCATTCTTTCCCTTATTTTCCTAACAGCTTCTGCTATTTGCTCAACCACATCTGGTCCTAAGCCAGCTCGTTCTCCCACTTCATACCAATGGAGAGGCGTTCTACATTTGCGTCCATAAAGTGCTTCGTAAGGAGCCATCTGTATCGATGCTTGAAAACTGTTATTATATGCAAATTCTACCAACGGTAGTTTCAGATCCCAACTTTCTGAGAAGTCTATAATACATGTTGTGAGTAAATCTTCCAAAATTTGAATCACCCTTTCTGAATGTCCATCCGTCTGGGGGTCAAAATCTGTGCTAAAGGTCAACCGTGTAACTAAAGCTCTATGTAAACTCTTCCAGAAGGCGGACGTGAATTTGTAATCTCTATCAGATACTATCGAAAGGGGAACACCATGAAGTCTTACTATCTCCTTTACATATAACTCTGCGTATCTACTCACATCATATGTTGTCTTTACTGGTAAAAAGTGAGCAGATTTCGTAAGCCTATCTACTATAACCCAAATAGAATTATATCCTTGGGTAGTCCTGGGCAGTCCAATTACAAAATCCATAGCTATACATTTCCACTTCCACTATGGAATGGGCAACGGCTTCAACAATCCCGCGGGTCGTTGGTGTTCAGCTTTTACCAACTGGCATGTATTCTGAGACAAATCTGGCGATGTCTCTTTTCATTCCTGGCCACCAACACAGCTTTTGGAGGTCCTTATACATTTTAGTGCTTCCGGGATGCAAAGAGTATGGAGCTGAATGAGCTTCTGCCATCAAATCTAATCTCAAAGTGTTGACTTGGGGCACCCAAATTCTATTCTGAAATCTGATTACTCCACCTTCCGAAAAGTCGAGGTTGCTACCTCTTTATTTATCTTGTTTGATCCATTGCTGAAGTTGCTCGTCCTTCGGTTGTCCCTCACGAATCTGATCTATCAGATTTGATCTTATGGAGAGATCTGCTAATATCACTGCGCTACCACTGGTCACTATTTCTAATTCAAATTTTTCAATCTCACACGCCAATGGTCTCTGGACAGATAGCTGGGCCAATCCAACGGATTTTCTACTCAAGGCATCAGCAACCACATTGGCCTTCCCTGGGTGGTAGCTGATCGTGCAATCATAATCCTTCACCAACTCCAGCCATCTCCTCTGCCTCATGTTCAACTCCTTTTGGGTGAAAAAGTATTTGAGGCTTTTGTGATCCGTGAATATTTCACACTTTTCCCCATACAGATAATGTCTCCAAATTTTCAACGCAAACACTACAGCTGCCAACTCCATGTCATGCGTGGGATAATTCTTCTCATGGTTTTTCAGCTGTCTGCATACGTAGGAAATCACTCTACGGTCCTGCATTAGCACCGCACCCAAACCCAACTTGGACGCATCTGTGTAGATAACAAATTTCCCTTGATCAGATGGCAAGGTTAATACAGGGGCTTCAATTAGCGCTTGCTTCAACTGCTCAAAGCTGACTTGACACTCTGGAGTCCATTCAAACTTAATCAGCTTTCTAGTTAGCGAAGTCAAAGGAACAGCTATCTTCGAAAATCCTTTAATAAAATGCCTATAGTATCCATCTAAACCCAGAAAACTCCTAACTTCTAAAACAGATCTTGGTACTGGCCAGTCGCGAACGGCTTCCACTTTCGTTGGGTCTACCTCTAGTCCATCTTTAGATATAATGTGACCTAAGAATGCTACCTTTTCCAACCAGAAGTAACATTTACTGAATTTGGCAAACAGCTGCTTATCCTTCAAAGTCTGGAGCACTGTTCTCAAATGGTTCGCATGCTCGAGTCTGGTCTTGGAATATACTAAGATGTCATCGATGAACACGACTACAAACTGATCTAAGAAAGGTTGGAAAACTCTGTTCATCAAATCCATAAAAGCTGAGGGGGCGTTAGTAAGTCTACAGATCCCTTCAGCTGATCAAACAAATCTTCAATCCTAGGAAGGGGATATTTATTCTTAATCGTCAACTTATTCAACTCTATATAATCTATACAAAGTCTTAAACTCCCATCTTTCTTCTTAACGAACAAAACAGGGGCTCGCCATGGCGAAGTACTTGGTCTAATAAATCCTTTGTCCAATAGATCTTGTATCTGTTCCTTTAATTCCCTCATTTGCGATGGAGCAAGGCGATAGGGTGGCTTAGAAACTGGTGCTGCTCCGGGTATTAAATCAATTGCAAAATCCAGCTCCCTATCAGGTGGAAATCCACATACATCCTTTGGGAACACTTCAGGAAATTCATTTACTATTTCTACATCTGAAAGTTGAGGCTTATTAGCAACTTCCAAGGATGACAGGCTTATCAAAAATCCTACTCCTCCTTTCCTCGAACTACTCTACGCCTTAAGAGCTGAAATAATGCGAGGAATCTTACAAATCTGATTGGCCTCAAACGTAAACCAATCTCCTCTTGGGGGGTTTTACCACCACTATTCGGAGCTTGAAGTATGATACTACTCCATACTTAGTCAACAAATCCATCCCCAATATCATGTCGAACTCTGGCATCGGTAAGACAATCAAATTGGCAGAAATCAAATGCCCTTGAAGCCTAAGTTCTAAGTCGCGAAATAGGTCATGGGATACCAGATCTTCCCCAGAGGGTACCGTTACACAAAATCCCATAGTTATTTGGTCAGGTCTGATGGGTAATTTCTTAGAAAAATCTGATGCTATAAACGAATGAGATGCACCTGAATCTATCAAGGCTAAAGAGGGCAAACCAACAATCAAAATATTACCGGTAACCACTGTAGAATCTGGATTGGCTTGCTCAGCTGTCATGACATAAGCTCTACTGGTCACCATCTGCTTCGACTTTGGGCAATTCTTTATCACATGCCCAGGCAGCCCACATTTGTAACAAACATTCTGTCCAACTCTACAAGGACCAGGATGATTCTTTTGGCACTTAGGACACACTGGCCTATTGCTGACAGCAGATACTGCGCTAATAGGTTGAACAGCTAGAGGCTTAGGCTCTTGAGGTCACTGCTGATTCTTGTATGGCTTCTTGGATATCTTCTGGTTTTTCTGTTGAAAGGTCTGTCTCTTCTGTTGCCTCTCTTCCATAACAGCTTTCCAATCCTGATCAGCTCTAAGGGCTTTGTCTTCTTCTTCCTCGACCAGACATCTTAATTTATAGCCCGCAATCCACCACATAAGAACATCAGAACATGAAGAGTCAAAAGATACATGCTCTAAAACATAAAAGAAAACTCACTGCTCCAGAGAAACGGTCGACGAAAGCTGTTCCAGCTGGAAATGTGTGTGTTATCTCAGGACCATGCTCTGATACCAATATTGTAGCACCCAAACCCCATGGGGCCATGAATTTAAGGAAAAAGAAATATAAGACAGAAATGAAGGGCTGAAATGAATTGTAGCAAGCTGTATTGCCTTGCGAAGAAAATACGAAGAATAAACAGTTGGCTCCAAATAGAAAAATCAAAATTTCAATATTAGATTCAAGTTACAAAATGCAATTGCGAATACAACTACTGGAACTCTGTTTGAATTCACTATTGTTGTAATAGATCTTATTACAGATTGGCAAAAGATCAAAAACAACAACAATAATGCAGACGTCGCAGAACCGCTGGTCTTTTGATAAACACCCACACACCACAACTGACTCAGATCCCTTCTCCCATCTGCCCCGGAACTGACTCACCTGCACCAAGAAAGCTAGTGAGCCTAGGGGCTCAGCAAGAAAAACTGAGAATAAAAAGAGCACAATATGGGCAGGCGCAATACATACAATAACATAGTTTAAAGGAAGACATTTTAAACATAGCTGTTCGTAACATCTGATATGGGAGTACTCAGATCCCAACATTTAATTCTTTAGACTTATGGCTCAGAAGTTCCACTTAGGTCCCGTTGCACTTGATCAAATGACTACTGATATCAGTTACTGTTAGAGTAGATGCCCAACTAGCCAACTTGTGGCGTGTGGGTTTTATAGACTCTTGTACAAACGATCATTATATATGATATTCGCATTTTCTTATATGGCATTCTTCGCATTTTATTATATGGCATTCTTTACTTTCATTATGTGTGTAATGATTTACAATTGCGTTGAGTAAAGACCTAGAATACACTAAAGCGTATGTTAGATGTGATAGTGGGTATGACGGCTATCATGAAACACATCTAATAGTCACTGTGTATTCTGAACATGTTCCTAGTCGATTGGGCCGTCAAAATGAGGATAAGGCCGCCCGAGTTCGAGACTAGTATCTGCGATGCGAAATACCATGTTTCATTGGTAGGGAACATTGTGATGTTCTGAGCATGCAGATAGATAGTGACCTGGTGATCTATCGAACTACCCTCCTTCGGACTTTCCAAGTGGTTACCATTTGTCGAGTGGATAAGTCCGGGGTCTTGGTTGTACTGATTAGTCCTCACGACTCGAAACGTCATTGAGACTCTACATGATAGGCGTCTCACTTTGACCCGTTTGCCGACTCATTTGGGGTCACCAGGCGTCGGGATTGGGTGAGACCCCGATGCATGTAGGAGTCGATGCATCGTTGTCGAGGATTCACCGCTCGCAGACATGCGTGGATATCCTATGCTATCTGAGGGGATAATAGTGTATAAATCTCTGGCCAGAGTACTAGAAGTGTTTTAGGTAAATGGGTTTACCTAGTTACACTCGCAATGTCACTATTCGATCTCCAAGATGTAAGCATAGTTATCGGATCTTTAGCGACTCTCCTAGCTGTATCCCTGAACCATTGAGGGTCACACAAGTACTGGATTCGAAATTCCCACACGGATACTCAGCTCAATGTGTTGAGCACGAGAAGAGGATTTCGGGAAGTGCGACTTCCTAAAAGTCAACAGGGGTCAAACCGGGATTTGACTCTGTTGAGGGGCAAAACGGTCATTTTGCTATTTGGGGTTTGATGATCTGAAAAATTGTTTTTCACATCATAACGTTCAGTTTTGGAAACTGAGTCGATCGGTCCGATCTGATCGACGATCGGAGTTACGATGAAGTCACAGCAATGGATGTCGTCATTTGGACCCGGGCCCGATGGGCCGGTCCAAGTCCATTGTTAAGTCTATTTAATAGTGATTATTGGACTTAATGACAACACTTCATACAATTCACAACAACACAACTCTACTCCTAAAACCCTAAGCACTAAACTAGCCGCCTCCCTCCCTTCATCACGCCGCCGCCGTGCGCCGCCCACCGCCGCCGCCAACTTCGCCGGAAAACGTTCCGGCCTAGTTTTTCGAGGAGTATTCGTTCGTGCTGATCTCGTCAGGGCTTCTAGTGCAGCCTTACGAAGGAGTCTCGGAACTGGTCGTGGACCGGATTGGCGTAACTACCGCAATCTACCGAGAAGAGCCGGGTTCTTGAAACACCGGTTGGAGCCAGGCACAAGTGCCAGCGAGGTAATCCGCTTAAACATCCTATGAATGTCGTAGTATGTTAATTTATTCTTCGTATTGATCGCCTCCCGGTTTTCTGTTTATCGTTCTTCCGCTGCCTGGCCGGGGGGCGGATCCGGATCCCCAACAGTGGTATCAGAGCCAGTGTTTTCCCGGATCTGATCATACGATTATGCCATAATTGTATCTAACCTTTTAATTTTCAGATCGAACCAATCAACGAATTTTCGAAATTCGACCGCCGGCCGCCTCCGTATACGACGGCGCACATCCTCGCGCAAACATGCGCGCATCGCATGGGCGTAGCGGCCGACCAGCATCACAATTCTCACGCACTCGGTGCGCGATCTGGTGGCCAGAGTTGCGCGGCCATCGCGCCACTGTTATGCGCAAATCGTTGCGCATGGTGGCCGGAAGCTTGGCGCCACCGCACGCATGGAAATCGACTGTCGTGCGCAAGTTGTTGCGCCGCTGGTTGCGCGCCATGCTACGTGGTGGTCGAGTGATTGGCGCACGGCCATGCGCCGTGAGTGGCGAGACGATGCGCGACGTCGCGCGAGAAGTTGCGGCCGTGCGTGGCTTTTTTGCGCCGCGATTTTTCGTGGCGGCGGCCGCCGGCCGGCCGCCGCTCCGGCACCGCTCCGGCGATGTCGTGACGGCTTGTCCGAATT
>KQ990549.1:0-21034 GCA_001598015.1 Dorcoceras hygrometricum
AATCAACCGAGAAGCGCCGGGTTCTTGAAACACCGGTTGGAGCCAGGCACAAGTGCCAGACAGGTGACTTGCTAAACACCCTATGTAAGTTGATACATTATTGATTTGATTATTCGTATTGATCGCATCCCGGTAAAAATTTTGTTCTTCCGCTGCCTGCCGGGGTGCGGATCCGGATCCACCCAACACCATATGCCTCGACAATAGGTAGTATTATGTATGGCATGATCTCAACTAGACAGGATGTCGCATATGCTCTGAGTGTCATGAGCCGTTACCAAGCCAACCCCGGCCAAATGCATTGGAAGGCCGTGAAAGATATTCTTAAGTACTTACGAAGGACTAAGAATATGTTCGTGGTCTATGGGGGTGGTGAACTGAAATTGGAAGGCTACACTGATTCTAGCTTCCAATGTGATGTGGATGATTCGAAGTCAACCTATGGTTTTATATTCATGCTCAATGGTGGTGCTGTCTCTTGGAAAAGTTCCAAGCAAGACACCATCGCGGATTCAACCACTTAGGCTGAGTACATCACAGCATCAGCTGCTGCTAAAGAGGCGGTTTGGATGAGGAATTTCGTCCAAGAGTTGGGCGTAATCCCTGAAGATGTTGGTCCAATCCCGGTGTACTGTGACAACACGGGTGCCGTTGCGCAAGCAAAGGAGCCCAGGTCTCACCAAAGATCCAAACATATACTGAGGAAATACCGCATAATCCGGGATATTGTGGCTAAAGGTGACATAGCAGTCGAGAGAGTCGCCTCTGCAGACAACATTGCTGATCCACTTACGAAGCCCTTGCCAGGACCGTTGTTTGAAAAACATCACGAAACAATGGGACTGCGTCTGATGAGTAGTTGGCTTTAGGGCAAGTGGGAGATTGTTATAGTAGGTGCCCAACTAGCCAACTTGTGGCGTGTGGGTTCTTATTGACTCTTGTAAAACGATCTTTATTTATAAAATTCGTATTTTTTTATGACATTCTTTATCTTCATTATTTTATAATGTTAACAATTGTGTTGGATAAAGACCTAGAATGCACCATAGTGAATATTAGATGTGATAGTGGATATGATGGCTATCATGAAAGACATCTAATAGTCACTGTGTATTCTAAACTCGTTCCTAGTCGATTGGACCGTCAAAATGAGGATAAGGCCGCTCAAGTTTGATACTAGCATCTGCGATGTGAAGTACCACGTTTCATTGGTAGGGAACATTGTGATGTTCTGAGCATGCAGATGGACTGTGACCTGGTGATCTATCAAACTACCCTCGTTCGAACTTTCCAAGTGGTTACCATTTATCGAGTGGATTAAGTCCGAGGTATTGGTTGTACAGATTAGCCCGTATTACTCGAAACGTCATTAAGACTCTACATGATAGGTTCCTAACTTTGAACAATTTACAGACTCAGTTGGGGTCATCAGGTGGCGGGATTGGGTGAGGTCCCGATGCATGTAGGAGTCGATACTTCGTTTTCGAGGATTCACCGCTCGCCCTTGTGCGTGGATATCGTATGCTATCTGAGGAGATAATAGTGTGATAAATCTCTGACCAGAGTACTAGATGTGTTTTAGGTAAATGGGTTTATCTAGTAACACACGCGATGTCACTATTTGATCTCCGAGATGTATGCATGGTTATTGGATCTCTAGCGACTCTCGATTTACCAATGGTCGTTGATCTGATCGGGATATTTGTCTAAAGGACCGTACTGTACGCTAACCATGAGCAACCGGTTCTTGCAGGCACTATCAGTGATACCTATGGGATCATGGGGCGATGTTGCTAGACGGTTTACCATGATCCGATGGGTCAGTCCGAAATTGTGATTTCGGAGTCACACATGTTGTGGGCCCATTGCTAGCTGTATTCCTGAACCATTGAGGGTCACACAAGTACTGGCTTCTCAATTCCCGCACGGAAATTAAACTCAATTTGTTGAGAATAGGACGAGGAAGGATGGAAGTGCGAATTCCTAAAATTAAACAGGGTCAAAAATGCAATTTCCCTAAAGTTTGGGCTAGTTTGACAATCCTTGAAACTTGTAGGGGCCAAACTGCTATTTTGGATTAGGTGGTCCGAAAAATTGTTTTCGCATCATAATACTCAGTTTTGTAAACTGTGTAGATCGGTCCGATCTGATCGTTGATCGTGATTATGATGGAGCCACGGTGATGGACTTGAAACGAATGTGCACTCTGGGACTGGGCCCGACCCAGGCCCATTGGGCCGGTTCAAGCCCATAGAAAGTCTATATATAGAGGGCTTAGGGTTGCATTGACAACATACTCCACAAATCCTAGAGCACGCCTCCCTCCCTTATCAGGCCTCGTGCACAACACAGAGTAAAAACACGCAAAACATAGCGGAAGCACTTAAAAAGTGGCAAAAAATTTTTCGCTTTTGGCCTGACGAAGAAAACATAATTTAAAATACTGTCATATTCAAAATAATCCCAGTTAACACATAATCCAAAATACATATTATCATTATAACGAATACAATCACTGCCCAACGGCCAAATACAACATATGAAACCACAAATCACAGACAGACTAATAACTATATAAACCTAAGCACCACCCGGGACATCCCACCCGCGGCGATACCGGTGCAATAGATACTATACATAACTGGGACACTCTAAACACCTCATGGGGCTTCTCCAGCTGGATCATCTCCACGACCAGCGGAACAACCTGGGAAACCTGAACAACAAGTAGGAAAACAAAGCAAACCAGCCCCAGAGGGACATCGGGGTCAAACCCCAGTACGAAGAGCAGCATAAAACAGCAATTCAGATACAACATGCAATGTATCATGTCATGCAAATGCATGAGCGATACAAAGAACATCGGTAACAACTGGAGGGCCAAACGGAATAGAAAGCAACAACTGTGACACAACACCGAGTCTCGGAAGCTAACCGATCGCACTCAGTGGAAAATAGAGTGGCTCATCGTCGTACCTGCACGGAAGCCATCCGCCAGGTCGCACGGAATAAGAGCTCCAACAGAGCAACATCTCATGTCTAACAAAGGAACCATTGGCTCAATATGCTATGCAGATGCAGTAACATGCTTAACATGATGCATGTACGAGTAATGCTAGAAAACACAACAAAGCATTTAAATAATCACATGCATAGCAACTCAACAGATCACCAAACAGCAGGTAATACACCAGATAGTTCAGCCAATAGACATGCATAATATACACAGCTTGCCTCTACACAAACACTCGGCACAGCTATATAACACATAATACATCCCCATGCCTATCTAGTTGTAATACAAGCTCGATTCGTACCTTTACAAGGCAATTACCTCACACAGATTCCTCCAGAAATGATACCAACAACCTGCTCGACTACGCTTCCTCACGGCCCTCTGCAAAACTTCATAAATCTTCCCGAAAGCTCGAATCTGCTAAGGCACCTGGCAAATCAGTTCAACAACTGAAATTCTAGACATCACAACCTACGGCCCAGAGCTGAAACCTGGTCCTATTACTATATCGAAACTCAACAGTAGGAACTACGCTTAGAAATGGCAAGAAATCACTTACCCTGAAACTCACCCAGACCTGGAGAGCTATCGAACGGAAACGCAAAGACGTACGAACCTTCTAAACAATACACACAAGATCTCAGGAATGCTAATAGGAAGTCACTATGATTTCACAGTTTGGGGAGCAAGGCTCAACCAGCAACTAACCTTCCTAACAACTCAACAGGAAGCTTAGATAGCGACTAGAGGTAAAATCTTTACGACCAATTCGAAGTTCTACCTGCCTACACGAACGCAAGAACGAGGAAACAACTTCGCAATTTCGCTCCAGCCCACCACAGTCTCCAAAAGAGCTATCGAACGATGCGCCGCAGCAAGGGGAGTCCAAAACCACCACCCTTTTCTCAAACAGATCCGTCAATCGTCGGAAAATAACGGAAAACCAGCACGATGAACAGTGCTCCAGGGTTTGCAACGAAGAATGAAATCAGGGAAAATATCGCTAAGTATAGGATCTGCTATAAAATCGAAGACCAATTCCTTCTATTTATAAATCAAATCTGCTGAAATCTGAATAAAAAGTCGCACAGCCATATTCCACAACCGCCGAACACTTGCGCTAAACAACGCTCAATAATCTAAACGATGTCGCATAGAATCACTCGAGAAATCTGAACGCTATTGCTAATCGCTGGAGAAATCTGGAGACCATCGCTTCAACAGATCTCACGTATCGAAAATTTCGCTAACTAAATCAAAACGACGTCGCTGGCCTTTGAAATAGATCTCTACAACAGATCCCTGCGCTAAGGAGCAAATCCCCAAATCTGGATCCTCAGCGCTCATGCTAACAAACGCACAACTAGCAAAACGACAACGTATCGAGGTCTCCCAAATAAAACCAAACGGAGACGTACCGATAAAACAGATCTCTGCGTTTGCAACAGGTACTAACAACAATAACAAAATCGGTCAACGTAAAACGTTGACATCTGCTCAAGAATTCTCGCCGCTAACAGATCCCTCAAAGCCCAACGAACATAAACACTAAAACGACGTCACTTAAACTTATCCAAACGCCGTCGCATCACCCCTGCGCCACGCCTACCAGATCTCTCTCACGAGAGCAGATCTCTCGCACTAGCGCTACGTAGAAACGACACCGTTCTATACTATCTTAACGACGATGTTTAACATACCACACAAAAACACGCGAATAGATTTCTACTGTTAGCGTCACCAGATCTCTCCAACCCACGAGACATCTGATATGGGAAAACGACGGAGTTTCCACCTCGCGCTTACAGGAACACTGACCTGCATTGACTTCTGCTCCCAAATGCTAATTGTTGAAATACGGTGGCGGATCCGGATCCCACTTCCCTGGGCGCAGCGGAAAAACAAAAAATTCCCGGAAAGTGTTCAATACATTCAATAAAATCTACAAACATTCATATGGTGTTCGTAGATATTTACTTTGTTGGCGTCTAGGCGCCTGGCTCCGACCAGTTTCACGAGGAAACCGGCACTTCAAACTGTAGGCGGCGGTAAATCGTCAATCATGTCCACGACCGGAAACAATCTTCCTCCAATCAGCCTGCACTAGAAAGCTGATGTATTTCAGCACGGACGGAAACTCCTCTTCACGATGGCTGGAACAAGTCCGACGAGAGGCGGCGGCGTGTGGCCGACGGCGGCGACGCGTGGCAAGAGGCGCGACCGAGAGGTAGAGAGGAGGTGTGGGGGCGGCGGCCAAAGTCTTGGAGCTAGGGTTATGTGTTATGAATCAAGTGATTAAGGCCCTAGTAGAGTACTAACATATAATTAGTATATATGGACTTGAACCGGCCCATTGGACTTGGGTCAGGCCCAAGTCCATATATGAACATTCGGTTCGTTTAATTCACTGCGGTTTCATCACAAATCCGATCGACGATCAGATCGGACCGATCGAATCAGTTTGTAAAACTGAATATTATGATGTGAAAAACAATTTTTCAGATTACCTAGTCCAAATGACAGTATTGCCCCTCAACGGTGGGAAATCGCAAGTTCACCCCTGTTGAGTTTTAGGAAGTCGCACTCCTTAAAATCCTCTTCCTATGCTCAACACATTGAGCTCAGTTTCCGTGCGGGATTCATGAATCCAGTACTTGTGTGATCCTCAATGGTTCAGGGATACATCTAGCCGTGGGCCCACAACCATTGTGGCTCCGAAATCACAATTTCGGATTTCCCCAACGGATCATGGTAAAGCGCATAGAAACATCGCGCCATGATCCCCTAGGTATCACTGATAGTTCCTGCAAGAACCAGTTTGTCGTGGTTAGCGTACAGTATGGTCCTTTCAACACATATATCCCGATCAGATCAGTGACCGTTGGTAAATCGAGAGTCGCTAGAGATCCGATAGCTATGCATACATCTTGGAGATCGAATAGTGACATCGCGAGTGTTACTAGATAAACCCATTTACCTAAAACACTTCTAGTACTCTGGCCAGAGATTTATACACTATTATCCCCTCAGATAGAATAGGATATCCACGGATGAGAGCGAGCGGTGAATCCTCGACAACGAAGCATCGACTCCTACATGCATCGGGATCTCACCCAATCCCGCCGCCTATTGACCCCAAGTGAGTCAGCAAACGGGTCAAAGTGAGACGCCTATCATGTAGAGTCTCAATGACATTCCGAGTCGTGAGGACTAATCAATACAACCAAGACCTCGGACTTATCCACTCGACAAATGGTAACCACTTGGAATGTCCGAACGAGGGTAGTTCGATAGATCACCAGGTCACTATCCATCTGCATTCTCAGAACATCACAATGTTCCCTACCAATGAAACATGGTACTTCGCATCGCAGATGCTAGTCTCAAGCTCGGGCAGCCTTATCCTCATTCTGACGGCCCAATCGACTAGGAACGAGTTCAAAATACACAGTGACCATTAGATGTGTTTCATGATAGCCGTCATACCCACTATCACATCTAACATAAACTATGGTGCATTCTAGGTCTTTATCCAAAACAATTGTTAACATTATAATCATAATGAAAATAAAGAACGCCATAAACAAATGTGAATGTCATATATAAAGATCGTTTCATACAAGAGTCTATAAAACCCACACGCCACAAGTTGGCTAGTTGGGCATCTACTCTAACAATCTCCCACTTGCCCTATAGCCAACTACTCATCAGACGCAGTCCCATTGTTTCGTGATGTTTTTCAAAAAAAGGTCCTGGCAAGGGCTTCGTAAGTGGATCAACAACGTTGTCCGCAGAGGCGACTCTCTCAACTGCTATGTCACCTCTAGCCACAATATCCCAGATTATGTGGTATTTCCTCAGTATATGTTTGGATCTTTGGTGAGACCTAGGCTCCTTTGCTTGCGCAACGGCACCCATGTTGTCGCAGTACACCGGGACTGGACCAACTCCATCAGGAATGACGCCCAACTCTTGGACGAAATTCCTTGTCCAAACCGCCTCCTTAGCAGCAGTTGATGCTGCGATGTACTCAGCCTCAGTGGTTGAATCCGCGATGGTGTCTTGCTTAGAACTCTTCCAAGTGACAGAACCACCATTGAGCATGAATACAAATCCAGAGGTAGACTTCGAATCATCCACGTCACATTGGAAGCTAGAATCAGTGTAGCCTTCCAATTTCAGTTCACCACCCCCATAGACCATGAACATATTCTTAGTCCTTCGCAAGTACTTAAGAATATCCTTCACAGCCTTCCAATGCAATTGGCCGGGGTTGGCCTGGTAGTGGCTCGTGACACTCAGAGCATATGCGACATCTGGTGTAGTTGAGATCATGCCATACATAATACTACCTATTGTTGAGTCATATGGCACACGTGCCATACTCTCTATCTCCTCATCAGTCTTCGGACACATAGACTTAGATAGAGTGACCCCGTGGCACATAGGTAGGTGTCCTCTCTTGGACTCTTCCATAGAAAACCGCTTAAGTATGGTATCGATGTAGGTAGCTTGGATGAGTCTGAGCATCCATTTCGATCTATCCCGATAGATCTTTATTCCAAGAATATAGGATACTTCACCCATGTCCTTCATCGAAAATCTACTAAACAACCATACTTTGGTTGACTGCAGCATTGCTACATCATTCCCAATGAGTAGAATGTCATCAACATAAAGTACGAGGAATGTCACAGCGCTTTTAACTACCTTCTTATATACACATGGCTCCTCGGGATTCTTGATGAAACCAAATTCCTTAATTGTTTCATCGAATCTCAGGTTCCAACTCCTCGATGCTTGTTTGAGACCGTAGATCGATCTCTGAAGTTTGCATACCTTATGCTCACTTCCCACAGATGTGAAACCCTCAGGCTGCGTCATATAGATCTCTTCCTTAATGTTTCCATTAAGGAACACAGTTTTCACATCCATTTGCCATATCTCATAGTCGTACCATGCGGCTATGGCTAGTAAGATTCTAATCGGCTAGAACATTGCCACTGGTGAGAAGGTTTAATCATAGTCAACACCTTGCCTTTGAGTGTAACCTTTCGCGACCAGTCGTGCCTTGTAGGTCATTACCTTACCATCAGGCCCAAGTTTCCTCTTGTATACCCATTTGCACCCAATAGGAACAATTCGTTCGAGACGGTTAACAAGAGTCCAAACTTGGTTCGCATGCATTGAGTCAAAATCAGACTGCATTGCTTCAAGCCACAAATTAGAATAATAATCGGAAATTGCCTCCTTGAAAGTTCTTGGATCAGATCCAACAACTTGATCACCTTGATCATCTTCAAGGAGAAAACCATATCTCTCAGGAGCTCTAGGGATCCTTTCGGATCTCCTAGGTGCGACCATTTCTGGTACTGGTTCTGGAGGTGCGGGAGATTCACTTGGTACTTCAATTGGTTCTCGAACCTCTTCGAGTTCTACTATCTTGCCTTTTCTATCAAGTAGAAATTCCCTTTCCATAAAGGTGGCATTCCTAGAAACAAACACTTTTGTTTCGCTGGGATAGTATAAGTAGTATCCAATGGAATTCTTTGGATACCCAACGAAGTAACATAAGATGGATCTCGTATCCAGCTTATCTCACACTGTCTGCTTCACGTAAGCAGGACATCCCCAAATCCTCATGTATGAGTATTTGGGTGGTTTGCCCATCCACATCTCATATGGAGTCTTATCCATTGCCTTGGTGTGGACATTGTTCAACAACATTACCGGCGTTTCGAGCGCATAGCCCCAAAACGAGGTAGCAATCTCATAGAAGCTCATCATAGATCGAACCATGTCCATCAAGGTTCGATTACGACGCTCCGCTACACCATTGAGCTGTGGTGTGGCCGGAGGGGTCCACTGCGAGAGAATCCCATTATCTTTAATATAGTCTTGAAATTCAGCACTTAAGTATTCACCACCTCGATCGGATCGAAGTGATTTAATACTCTTGCCTAGCTGATTTTCTACTTCAACCTTGAATTCTTTGAACCTTTCAAAGGATTCAGACTTGTGCTTCATTAAGTACAAGTACCCATTCCTAGAGTGATCGTCGGTAAAGGTGATGAAGTATGTGTGACCGTATTTAGTACCAATACTAAGCGGACCACACACATCAGTACGGATCAAATCCAATAGGCCTTGGGCACGTTCAAGCTTGCCCTTGAAGGGTTGTTTATTCATCTTTCCCTTGAGACAAGATTCACAAGTTGGTAGGGAGTTAATGTCTGATAGATCAAACATGTCACCCCTAACTAACTTGTTCATCCTACTTAGAGAAATATGACCTAGCCTAGCGTGCCAAAGTTGTGATGGGTTCAAGTTATCGTACTTCCTTTTAATCGTTGTTGTATGTGTTTCGACATCGCGAGTTGGAACGTCTTTTAATTTTAAGGTGTATAAATCATTTTCGCGTTCCCCAATTCCAATTAAACATTCATTCTTGTAAATATTGCAAATCGAATTAGCAAACATACAAGAATATCCATCACTATCAAGCATAGAAACAGAAATAATATTCTTTATTAATTCGGGAACAAACAAAACGTTTCTCAATAACAACTTAAAATCAGAAGACAGAAATAAATAAACATCTCCTATAGCTACTGCAGCAACTCTTGCTCCATTGCCAAGCCTCAAGTGGGTCTCACCCTCTCTAAGACGTCGGTTTCTTGTCATCACCAGAAAATCATTGCAGATATGAGATCCACATCCGGTATCAAGTACCCAAGAAGTCGAATTAAGAGACATATTTATTTCGATATAGAACATACCTTTCGCAGTTCGCAACTGCTCGAGGTACTCCTTGCAGTTCCTCCTCCAATGCCCAGGCTTGTGGAAGTGGTGGCAAACATCCTCAGACTTTTTCGGCTTGGAAGCCTTTGCCTTTGACTTCTTAGTGGACTTTTCCTCCTTCGCAGGGGCAGAACGCTTCTTACCCTTGCGTCTGGGCCCCTTCTTCGCAGAGGAAGAAGAGCCCTTTAGGAGAACGGGCTTGTCCTTCTTTATGGTTCCTTCGAACACTACAAGCATGTTAACCACCTCTTCAAGGGTGGCTGCCAGCTTGTTCATAATGAATTTGACCACAAAGGGGTCGAATGCAGCAGGCAGTGAGAGGAGAAGCACATCCACAGACAGCTCGTGTGGAAGTGTGATATCAAGTCCCGACAGCTTTTCAACGAGCCCAATCATACGAACCCAATGCTCGCGGACCGAAGTCCCGTCGCGCATGCGGCTCGTCATAAGCTCCTTGACAGCCGTGAACCTCTCATGTCGAGAGTTCTCCCCATACAGTTCTTTGAGATGAAATAGTATGTCAGGAGCATACTTTGTCTTCTCAAAGCGCCGTTGCATTTCGTTGGACATCGATGCCATCACATAGCATCGAGTCTTAAGCTCGTCGTCCCACCATTGCTGAAGCGTCACCAGCTCCTCAGGGCTGATATCCGCAGGGGCTTCCTTCGGAGGGCTCTTCTCTATCGTATAAAGAAGTTTCTCCGAAGCCAACACAATGTTGAGGTTTCGAAGCCAGTCTTGGTAGTTCAGACCGGTGAACTTGTTGCTATCCAGTATAGCAGCGAGTGGGTTTTTGATCGATGACATTATAAATGCAGTTATACTGAAAAGAAAACAGACATACATTAATAACTATATATGAAATAACGCTAAGACATAAAACAAGGTCGTTAAGTTTTATGAATTACCCTCCCACTATTTTAACGATTTCACCACCCTCTAATGAAATCGGGAAAGCAAGTTTCCTTAGTGGGTACATGGAGCCCAATCAAGCGATCATGGACCCGAATAATATCAGCCATCCATGACCCCCAAAAGGTAGTTTCCAATTGCAACCGGTGCAACCTCCATGTATTCATCTCACGTCCAGTAAGGTCCCAATAATATGACGCCGTTTACTATCACGTGTCAAGATGACCCATCAATTTTCGAGTCATGAAGGACTGTCCCCTTAACGTCCCCAATAATATGAGCCAACGTTAAAGGGAGTTCCAACTGACTCACAACAATTGTCAATGGCGTGGACAGCTTTCCGCCATACATAACCCCCTCAATAATATGAGCCGGGCCATGTATGCGGGTAGCATCGGCGTACACCCATTGTTGATGGAAGGTAGGGATATTTAAACAAATTTAAATTCCCTTAGTTTATCGAATAAACTTTTATCTTGATATTAGTTTTAAATCGTATTTAAAACGAGTGATTTTATTCTCGAAAAATTTCGTCTCATGCAATTTTAAATCACAATTTAAAACATGCGGATTCGACATATATATATCAAATATATAAATAAATTTGGGATGATCGATCGCGAGAGCTATGCTGTCCGTGGTTGCCAATCACGGACCTGGGTCCAATCCTAGGTGAAATGCAATATGCAATGCAATCCTATTACAATTGCTTCCGGTTTTATAGATCTTCGGTCTTCAATATCTTTGATCGTCATCGGGCCACCGTCTTCAAATGTCCTCCCACTAAGTCTAGTAATTTACAATTAAATTTCCATGACACATAAGGGATACAATTTTAAGGTGTGGGAACGGGTCACAATCAGACCCACTTTATAAAATGATAATCAATAATATTAAAACCGAAATCGCAAAACCTAAAGCATACATCTAACACATTGGGCACGGCTCTCGATCATTCCAAACAAGCAATCAATCTAATTAATATGCATAAATTAAATAATCAAATTTTTTACCACAAAATCATATTTTAATCATAAAATCGTATTTTAATAAAATCGCATTTTGTCGATAAAATCATATTTTAATCAGTGAAATCATATTTTAATTATAAAATCACATTTTACAACTAAAATCATATTTTGCAATTTTCAATTGCATCATATTGGGCTTAAAACAATTTTATGCCCAAAAATCTCAAAATTTCAAAATCGACCAAAATCGGCCCGATATCGAATATCGACCCGAAAACTTCATGGGCTGCCCGGGACATACCCGAACAAAACCTAGAAAAAAATTAGCCGTCGCATCGCTGCCGGGAACACGTCGGACGACGGCCGCACGGCGGCGGCCGCCGCCACGTAGCGCGCAGCACAAGGCCGCACGCTGCCGCGCCAAGCGCGGCGCATGTAGCGCCCAGCCACCGCGCGAACGCGGCCATCATGGTGCGCAACCAGTGCGCTTCCCGTTGCCATCCAGCGCACAAAACAGCTGCAATCGGTCGGCCATCTCTCAGCCTCCTCGCGCGACCAGCTGCAAGGAAGTTGCGCAACAAGTGCGCAAAGTCGTGGCAACCAGCAGGACACCATGCGGCCGCCAATCGCGGCCATGCGCGGCCAGCGTGCAGGTACCGCACGCTCATATGCGCACGGTGGAGGGGGCGCGGTCATGCACGGTGGCGCCGTGGCCGGTTTCTTCAAAAAATTTTTTCTTTTGTTTTCGATCTGAAAATTGAGATTCGATACAATATGGCACAATTTATTGAAGGATGCGAGCCTGAGCTCTGATACCACTGTTGAAATACGGTGCCGGATCCGGATCCCACTTCCCGGGGTGCAGCGGAAAAACAAAAATTGCCCGGAAAGTGTTCAATACATTCAATATAAAATCTACAAACATTCATAGGGTGTTCGCAGATAGTTACCTTGATGGCGTCTAGGCGCTTGGCTCCGACCAGTTTCACGAGGAAACCGGCACTTCAAACTGTAGGCGGCGGTAGATCGTCAATCAGGTCCACGACCGAAAACAATCTTCCTCCAATCAGCCTGCACTAGAAAGCTGATGGATTTCAGCACGGACGGAAACTCCTCTTCACGATGGCCGGAACAAGTCTGGCGAGGGGCGACGGCGCGTGGCCGACGGCGGCGGCGCGTGGCAAGATGCACGGCCGATAGGTAGAGAGGAGGTGTGGGGGCGGTGGCCAAAGTCTTGGAGCTAGGGTTATGTGTTATGATTCAAGTGATTAAGGCCCTAGTAGAGTACTAACATATAATTAGTATACATGGGCTTGAACCGGCCCATTGGACTTGGGTCAGGCCCAAGTCCATATATGAACATTCGGTTCGTTTAATTCACTGCGGTTTCATCACAACTCCGATCGACGATCAGATTGGACCGATCGACGATCAGATCAGAACGATCGACTCAGTTTCCAAAACTGAATATTATGATGTGAAAAACAATTTTTCAGATTACCTTGTCCAAATGAAAGTATTGCCCCTCAACGGTGGGAAATCGCAATTTCACCCCTGTTGAGTTTTAGGAAGTCGCACTCCCTAAAATACTCTTCCTATGCTCAACACATTGAGCTCAGTTTCCGTTCGGGAATCATGAATCCAGTACTTCTGTGACCCTCAATGGTTCAAGGATACATCTAGCCGTTGGCCCACAACCATTGTGGCTCCGAAATCATAATTTCGGACTTCCCCAACGGATCATGGTAAAGCGCCTAGCAACATCGCGCCATGATCCCTTAGGTATCACTGATAGTGCCTGCAAGAACCAGTTGTTCGTGGTTAGCATACAGTACGGTCCTTTCAACACATATATCCCGATCAGATCAGCGATCATTGGTAAATCGAGAGTCGCTAGAGATCCAATAGCTATGCATACATCTTGGAGATCGAATAGTGACATCACTAGTGTTACTAGGTAAACCCATTTACCTAAAACACTTCTAGTACTCTGGCCAGAGATTTATACACTATTATCCCCTCAGATAGCATAGGATATCCACGCATGAGAGCGAGCGGTAAATCCTCGACAACGAAGCATCGACTCCTACATGCATAGGGATCTCACCCAATCCCGCCGCCTAATGACCCCAAGTGAGTCGGCAAACGGGTCAAAGTGAGACGCCTATCATGTAGAGTCTCAATGACGTTTCGAGTCATGAGGACTAATCAGTACAACCAAGACCTCGGACTTATCCACTCGACAAATGGTAACCACTTGGAAAGTTCGAACGAGGGTAGTTCGATAGATCACCAGGTCACTATCTATCTGCATGCTCAGAACATCACAATGTTCCCTACCAATGAAACATGGTACTTCGCATCGCAGATGCTAGTCTCAAGCTCGGGCGGCCTTATCCTCATTCTGATGGCCCAATCGACTAGGAACGAGTTCAGAATACACAGTGACCATTAGATGTGTTTCATGATAGCCGTCATACCCACTATCACATCTAACATACACTATGGTGCATTCTAGGTCTTTATCCAACACAATTGTTAACATTATAATCATAATGAAAAAAAATAACGCCATAAACAAATGCAATGTCATATATAAAGATCGTTTCATACAAGAGTCTATAAAACCCACACGCCACAAGTTTCCTAGCTGAGAATCTACTCTAACACTAATCACTGAACGCTGGAGCAACAGATCTCTCCACCAAGCGTTCACCCAAAACGGCGTCGTATCCAACCCGATACAAGCACGCTAAGGCAAAGTCTGAACAATTAAAACACGCTGCGAACAATAATACATCTACCAGAGCAGATGTCTCGATACAAATCAGATCACTTCTTCAAAACCCAATTTCACACAAACAGATTTATAACTCAAAAAATACCAAAATTTCCAGAATTGCTCTAAATGTGAAATCTGACCCACAAACACATTCGAATCCTTCCAACTGGAAGCTGAAAAACCAGATTTGTCCACGCACAAATCTGAATTCTTAAAATTCGATTAACTCTACCAATTAATCATATTCGAATTTCCGGATCTCACATTTCTCTCGACCTTAAAAGATTTCGTCCTCGAAATCGAAGCGACAACTCTGGAAAAAAACAAAACCATTCTCAACATAGACAACATTGTTGAGTTAAGCTACTCGTAGAACAATCAAAAGTACAATAACTCTCAACCCAAAGGCTACTAACCGAGAGTTCAAGATAAACAGGAGTACAATCACAAGCAACCAACTGCTGTAGAATCACAACGAACATATAACTACAGAAATCTGACTCGACGCTTAACACAACTTAGCGTAGTCATTCCCTCTAAAACTTCACCTTAACATTAACACGCCGATACTTAAAACAACTGATGCTCAAAGGCTAAGTAACAATGCACAATGCCAAAGAGGGATCAACAAAAGAACAACCAGTTACCAAGTGGGTAGGAACAAAAGTCAAATCTGAAAGAAACAAAACACAAGGATGAAAGGTTGTTCCAACATAGATGAGGACACGCTCCACTCATATCAGATTCGGCCTCTCAAATATACCTTCCAAAATATCCTTGCTAGCTAAAACAGTCAAATTGAGGGTCTAGTCTCGCTCATACCATCAGTATTTAACACCAAAGAAGGATCTGATCCACACTTTCCTCGGCTTGAACACATAGAACACACTACGTGTCCACAACAACACAGCCGGTAAATGCGAAACGCACAACAAGGATCCAGTATACTTCAACAAACTGATGAATCTGCGAACTAATTCACCACTAAATCTCAAATCCATCTTAATCTAAGAAGGAGAAACTTTCAAAGAGCATGCGGTTCCCAACTGAGGTTCCAAAATTCCACACTGAGAAAGAAAAAAAATCTTGTCAAAAGGTCACACTCACCCTTTGCTCGAAACAGAACCAGATCTCTCAGGTCATCCACTTACTGTATAACCTCCGTGAAAACCAATAAGTCTTACAATTTCTTCTAGTCACCAAGCAAACTTTGTACTTCCCACCGTACAAAATCTCAAATAAAGTTATACCGAACATTGCTTGGTCACAAATTCCACATGAAAATTCTACCAATCCTCGATATGGCCTCACGGACTCAGCATCTGATCAGGAAAAAAAAAACGATAAACTCGCAGTTCCTCGAGTTCCAAAAACATCAAGAACTCTTCCAACTTCGGAACAAGAGTTTAGAGTACTTACCAGCCACTACAAACACCAGAAACTAGACAATCTCACGACAGAACTGCCACAAACCCTCTTTCCAGTTTCCTAGAATAAGCCTTAACACAAGGACAAATGGGCTGATCTAGACAATCCGCCAATTATGCTTTCCCTGTCCGCACTAACTGGGACTCGGAGCCAAAAAGAAAACTCTACAAATCTACCAACTGCTCAAAAGTATGTTGAGATACTCACCGCTACTAGCACTGTTGGATGGGCCTTCCAACAAATCATCAGTAGCGAGCTTCTCTCGCGCAGTCAGACGCTAATCTCACATCTAAAATCTTAAACTAACTCCAACCAAAAGAAGGATCAAAAGGAAACTAGCAGGCGCTGTTAAACACATTTGTGTAAATCAAAAAGGAAGAGATTGTTGGATCTGTTTTGACAGATCCTAATTAAGTTTTGAATTACACAAAACCTATTATTGTGTTTCTAACAATATCACGCCAACAAGCCGAACTAAGTGAAGAGAGAACTCGCTAATCGCTCTCCACCTTAAAATGCACGCCAGAACTCCAAGGTAGTCACAGTAACCTCCAGCGCCAAGACAAAGGTGGCATCACATCTAGCAAAGTCTCCACAATTCGTAACGCAACTATGCCTCGCAGAATGCAATGGGAGGGACTACAACCGAAACAGGGAGTCCACAGAAGTTCAAAAACTCAAAACCAATCGAAAATCAAAGACAAAGATCAACAAACAGATGTGGCCACAGGGTGTGAACATATGGGAGTTACCCACTCGTCTCAACACACGGTACTAGGTGCACAACAATCACTCAACCTACGGTTGCCCAACTCATGAACTGTGGTAATTAACCACTCGACTCATAGCGACTAACAGAACCCAGCAGGGAGACAAAAGGCACAACATTCCCGTTTTTCTTCCAAAACAACACCTTGGTACTCACAGATCAATACCCAAAGCCTAAACAAGGCACAGTTAAACGAATCGGGGTTCAATAGCTGGATACACGCAACTCGAAAAACAACTCAACAGCTGGAAACACAGACAACATAAATTAAGGGAGTTAAAAAATACTGCAATTCTGCTGTCCGTACAAAGAAATCAAAGAGGATGAACACGACACTAAAGGTTACAAGGAGAATCAAAGAAATCTCAACCGAAACACATCAGGGAGAAATTCTCAACAAGTAACAACTATCCTCTCAACAACGAGGAGCTAAACACTCCCAAAACAAACCACTTACCTAACAGGACTCGCTCACAACTTGCTAACCTAAATTAGCATCACTCTCGGAACGACAACTTCTCCACCGACAGGAGTAACAAGACACTACATCACACAGACGAGATGGGGCGGAAACATCCCCACGCACCACCAAACAACAAATACAATCGTAAGCGAGCGCGATGTCCACGTGTCAACTAAACTCACACAGAGTTAACAAGTAAGGAACAACTACCTATACAATCTCCTCCGATCAAGACATCATCTCGCTCCCCAGTCGTCGCATCCACCTGAGTTGGCTGAAGTCCCGGTTGCTCAAATAGAGAAAGCTCTCTAACGCTAGACGTCTCTAAAGGCTGAAATTCTGATCATTTGGACGGAGAAGGTCGATTCGGTCGCCTCGAAGAACTACTAATCAAATCCAGTTGCCCCAAAGTAGGAAACACTCTAGCATAGTGCCCAACCTGACCACAATTGTTGCAAGCGCCTCGCACTCCAATGCATTGAGAGAGTCGATGCTTACCTCCACACTGACCACAGAAAGACACAGTCGGCCTCACTCCACTAGAACCGCCAGAATTCAAAGAACTCGAACTGGATCTCTTGAAGTGCCTTCCTCTTGGTCTAAACCTCTATAGACTTAAAGACTGCAGCGCCACAGAAGACTGGGAGGACGACGTTCCAAATGGCACAGGATCCACACTTTGTCCTCTCGACTGCTGCACTCGAGTCTGTCCAACTGCAAGGCTTTCCATAAAGTCAACCGCTCTGTTGACAGCATTAGCAAGAGCGAAAAATTTTGAAGACTGACTCTCGCTAAACCCCAAAGGAACACTCGGTCGAGAGGTGTTAGGTCCGAAAATTAGGAAATTTAATGTTAGCAAGCGCTACTGTCAAAAATTAAAAATTTTGCGCTGCTATTATGAGGTGCAATACCTCTGGTTCATGAACATTAAAAACAGAGCATCGGAGACAGATATGGTATGTAATAAAACATGCGGAAAACACCAGAACTAAATCCTAATTATAAACACAATGCAAACAGATTTCTGTAAATAGAAATCTGTTCGACTTACTGTATGTGCAATAATGTATGCGTGAGTGCTAAATGTAAAATGCATATGCGGAAAGCTTAAAGAAATGGACCAGCTGTTTGTTTATGGAAGTTCGGACTTCAATGTCCTACGTCTCCCCTTCTTCCTCCTTGGAAGGTTCCACTAGAATATTTGATATATACATCTTGTACAGACCCGATCCCGCAACCAGCAGCTGCGAGAACTCCTAGACTCTACCAGCCCTCGGCTGTTCACTCAATCACTTGTTTAACGCCTCTGTGAGAAAGGCTACAAACACAGAGTTTAACGTCGTCGTGCTTGGACGGGATCTGATTTGTATTGGGTTTGAGATTCATTCACTATACAATGAATGTGAATGAATCTCTGTGTGTGAGATTTATAGTGTAAGCACAACTCTCGAATGAATAAGTCTCACACACTAGGGAAATGCTCTACAAAAGCTGATTGAGACTCAGTAGTAGACACTCGTTATGCTCTCCTCTCTAATGGCGGTCTAATGCTTCGTCTCCAATATTTCTTCCCTCTGTATTTTGCACTCTGTCAAATCTTCTCTCAAAAATCACTTGTCTTCAACAGTGCTTCTTGTATATAAAGCTCTTCTCCAAATATGGCCGTTAGACAGTAAATTCAAATATTGTTAGGATAAAATTTATAGTTTTGGTGATAAAAAAATAAGTCAAGAAATACAGACGTTGATAACAGTAAGAAAGGATCCAGACGACAGGGTTGTTGGTGATATTCAGACGAGAGCTACAGTAATTCGTTAATCCAGACGCAAGGTTTGACTTAGGACTAGTTGTTTCTACTAATGCACTGGAGGAGAAATTGTATTGTGTTGAGAGTCCAGAGTCTCCTCAACCTATTCCTCAGCGACAAGAGTCTTCTAGTTCATCCAGTGATTCTCAAATGAATTTTGATACCATTGATGTGAGACCTGAAATTTAATAAAAGGATTAATTGTTGGATTAATCGAATTTTAAAGAATTCTGGGTGTTGGGAGTTCTATTTGAAGGTTTCGTTTGCATTTTCGGGTCGGAAATCACATTTAGAGCAATTCTGGAAATTTCGGAAATTTTGAGTTGAAATCCGAATTTTCGAAGAAACCTGTCGGTGGTTAATTAAGCAGGTATGATATATATATATATATATATTGCATTAGAGGGGAGGACGTGTATATATATACACATTGCAAGAGTTGGCTTCACTCATTTTTGGAGATGAATTTCGTATAGCATTTTCTCCCAACTTTCCTCTTTCCCTTCTCGCTAGTCACTATTCACCCTAACCTTCTCCGGCCATTTCCCGTTGACTCCGACCTCCGATTTTCGCGTTCTTGGTAGCGTTGGAAAGCTCTCAAAAAGATCTTTCTTTCCATACCAATCTTTGAGGCTGAATCGAGCTGGAACAGAATCACGAAGCATCTGATTTCGGCAGCAGGTTGGAAGGTTTAGGTATGTTTTTGAAATTGGGATGAGATATGGTTCCTAGCCTTTAGTTTAGCCCTTGTTAAGTTGTATTGTTGGCATGGAATGCTGGGTGAGTTTATGAATTTCCAGCCATGGGTTTTGAGGAGATTGGCCGTGAATTTGGTGTGTTGGCCGTGAGTTTGTAGCATAAACCTTCTTGAAATCTTGTGTGTAAATTTCCAGCCGTGTGCTTTGAGTTGTTGGCTGTGAAAAGATGGGTAATGTCGTGAGTTTTATTGTGTCAATGCCGTGAGTTCTTGTGAAACCGGTTAAGGTAGTTTGAACAATTGAGGTACGAATTTGAGCAGCTCTTAGCAGTTAGCGCATGAACGTGTTATATTTCAGGTTATGAATTCGTGAGATGCCTGTTCTGTGATTTACGTGAAATTTAGAATATTGAATTGACTTGAATTGATTGAATTATGTTCCTGTTTCATGTGTCATAAATTGTATGCATTGAGAAATGATATTGATTGGCATACATGCATACATATTGGGCCTTGACAGATTTGATTGGTGACCCTAGCCACGTTGGAGCTGGCCAACAGATGTGTTGTGCACCAGACCAACGCTATCATCGGAGTGGTGTTGCCAGATTTGAGAGGCTACCACTGGGCTGTGACGACCGATGGGTCTCGACGATCACGGACCTATGATTTCCCGGTTGATACACCGTGGTATAGAGGCGATTTGTTTTGATTTGCCGGTTGATACACTGGCCTAGTTGACTGATTTCTTTGGCAGCCCTCATGCATTCATATCATTGATGTATAGCATGTTGCATGTTTTACTGCTTGATCGCTCTTCGTACTGAGGCTTGACCTCGTACTTGTTTCCTGCTTTTGTCTTGTTTGGGTCTGCGTTGCCCATTTGCAGGAGTTTCAGGTAACCAAGCTGGGCAGAGTGGAAGTTCAGCTGGTCGATCCCCACATCCCTGAGTCCCAGTCTATATGTATATGATATGTTTTGAGCCGGGGGATGCCCCGTGGTATCATGTATTGGGGATCTGTATTTGATGATATTATGTTGTTACCTGTTGTGTTTGGGTTTGAGTCAACTCATATTTTAATTATCGCTATTTTGAACGAATGAATTGAGTTCAGGCCCATTGTATTTCGAAAAATTTTTAAGCCCTGATTTTAAGCTTCCGTGTTTATGCGCTTATTATGTGTTAATTGTTAGTAATTAACACGGGGCCTGACATTTTTGGTATCAGAGCCTAAACTGGGATAAGCTCGATTTCTTTTGATCACACTCGAGTCTAGGCACAGAGTTTTGATTTGATTTTGATTGCCTCTACGACTTATGTGATCTATTATCTGCCTTGTTATTATATCTGCTGTGAGATCTTACCTCTAGGCTTGATTAGATGCCG
>KQ990549.1:22712-49234 GCA_001598015.1 Dorcoceras hygrometricum
TCTTCATAGATGACATCTTGGTGTACTCGAGGTGCAAGAGAGAGCACAAGGAGCATTTGAGACTAGTATTGCAGAGATTGAGATATTCGCAGCTCTATGCCAAATTCAACAAGTGCGAGTTTTGGCTCAACGGGATTATCTTTTTGGGTCACGTGATTTCGGCACAAGGAATTTCTGTAGATCCGAGCAAGGTCGAAGCAGTGCTTAACTGGGAGAGACCTCGAAACGTTTCAGAGATCCGTAGTTTCTTGGGGTTGGCCGGCTACTATAGGCGTTTCATTGAGAAGTTTTCTTCGATAGCCAGGCCTATGACGCAATTGACTCAGAAAGATAAGAGATTTGTATGGACTAATGAGTGCGAGTACAGTTTCCAGACACTGAAGGAGAAGTTGACTACTGCTCCTGTTTTAGCCCTATCGTCTGGCTCCGGAGGATTTGTTGTGTGCTCCGATGCTTCTCTGAGTGGTTTAGGGTGTGTTTTGATGCAGAACGGGTACGTGATTGCATATGCGTCTCGACAGCTGAAGCCTCACGAGACAAGGTACCCGGTTCATGATTTGGAGTTGGCTGCGATAGTGTTTGCCTTGAAGATTTGGCGGCATTATCTCTATGGTGAAGAATTTGTGGTGTACACCGACCACAAGAGCTTGAAATATATCTTCACGCAGTCGGATTTGAATATGAGGCAGCGGCGCTGGATGGAATTGCTTAAGGATTTTTGACTGTGAGATTCAGTATCAGCCTGGGCGAGTGAACTTGGTAGCCGACGCTCTAAGTCGAAAGACCCAGCCTGATATGTTAGCATCCTTGAGTATTTCGAAAGTTCATGAGGAGTTGAGTACTTCTGGTTGGCGATTTCAGCCGGGTGATCAGTATTTCTTCGTTTCGTCTCTTCAGGTGGAACCACGGATTGTGATGAACATCAGGGAGGCGCAGAGGACCGACCCCTATATCCATGAGTTGAGGATTAAGGCGCAGTCAGGTCAGTCTGATGATTTCTCTGTTGCTTCTGATGGATGTTTGAGGTTCAGAGGGAGATTAGTAGTTCCGAACCTGATTGATCTAAAGGAGACCCTCATGAATGAAGCACATTGTAGCTGGTACAGTGTGCATCCAGGCGAGCGAAAGATGTACCATGCCTTGAAGTCTCACTACTGGTGGACAGGTATGAAGAGCGACATTTCTGCTTTTGTTGCTAGATGTCTGAATTGCCAACAGGTCAAGGCTGAGAGGATGAGACCTGGTGGGTTGCTGCAGAGTTTGGAGGTGCCCCAATGGAATTGGGAGCACATCGCCATGAATTTCGTAACTCATCTACCTCGATCGAGTAGGGGATGTGATGCGATTTGGGTTGTGATTGATAGACTTTCGAAGTCAGCCCATTTCATTACCTATGATGTGAGATGTTCGATGAAAAAGATGGCGAAATTGTACATCGACCATGTGGTTAGATTGCATGGGGTTCCGATTTCGATAGTGTCTGACAGAGATCCGAGGTTCACTTCTCGCTTTTGGAAGAGTCTGCAAGCAGCAATGGGTTCGAGATTGGCGATGAGCACAGCCTATCACCCACAGACAGACGGACAATCTGAGCAGACTATCCAGACTTTAGAGGATATGCTGCGTGCAGTAGTGATGGATTTCAGCGGTGGCTGGCAGGATTCGCTATCCTTGGTTGAGTTTTCTTATAATAACAGCTACCAGGTGACTATCGGAATGGCTCCGTTTGAGGCCTTGTATGGTCGAAAGTGCAGATCCCCTATTTGTTGAGAAGAAGTTGGCGAGAGACAGCTTTCTACACCGGAGTTTGTTCAGCATATGAAAGATCAAATTGACTTGATTCGAGGTAGAATGAAAGCTGCTCAAGATCGTTTCTCTAGCTATGCGAACCGAAGGCGTCGACCACTGGAGTTTGAGGTTGGCGATAGAGTATTTATGAAAGTTTCTCCTTTCAAAAGCGTGATGCGCTTTAGATTTAAAGGCAAATTAACTCCTAGATTAGATGGTCCTTTGAGATTATCGAGCGGATTGGACAGTTGGCTTATAGATTGAGGCTGCCCGAGGAGTTAGCCGCGATACATGACGTTTTTCATGTGTTAATGTTGAGAAAATATGAGCGAGATCCGTCTCATGTATTGAGAACCGACGAAGTAGAGCGGGATTCTGCCTTGAGTTATGTTGAATATCCAGTGCAGATCTTGGGTAGGAAGGAGAAGTAACTGAGGAACAAGACTATTCCGTTGGTAATGGTTCAATGGAGCAAGCACGGAAAAGAAGAAGCAACTTGGGAACCGGAAGAGAAGATGCAGCGCAAGTGGCCGCATCTATTTGAGTAGATTGTTGTACTAGATTTCGGTTTTTGGTTGTGTTTTTCTTTAGTTGATGTGTGTTGATTCTCAGTTATCTTGAATTTTTGAGTTGAAGCAGATGAGTTTCTGTTTTGTACCCTGTTGGTTACGATGAATTGATTGAATTTTTCCCTGAGTTCGTCTTTGATTTCGAGGACGAAATCCTTTTTAGTGGGGGAGAAATGTGAGACCTGAAATTTAATAAAAGGATTAATTGTTGGATTAATCGAATGTTAAAGAATTCTGGGTATTGGGAGTTCTATTTGAAGGTTTCGTTTGCATTTTCGGGTCGGAAATCACATTTAGAGCAATTCTGGAAATTTCGGAAATTTTGAGTTGAAATCCGAATTTTCGAAGAAACCTGTCGGTGGTTAATTAAGCAGGTATGATATATATATATATATTGCGCCTTAGAGGGGGGGACGTGTATATATATACACATTGCAAGAGTTGGCTTCACTCATTTTTGGAGATAGAATTTCGTATAGCATTTTCTCCCAACTTTCCTCTCCCCTTCTCGCTAGTCACTATTCCCCCTAACCTTCCCCGGCCATTTCCCGTTGACTCCGGCCTCCGATTTTCATGTTCTTGGTAGCGTTGGAAATCCCTCGAAAATATGTTTCTTTCCATACCAATCTTGAAGGCTGAATCGAGCTGGAACAGAATCACGAAGCATCTGATTTCGGCAGCAGGTTGGAAGGTTCAGGTATGTTTTTGAAATTGGGATGAGATATGGTTCCTAGCCTTTATTTTTAGCCATTGTTAAGTTGTATTGTTGGCATGGAATGCTGGTTTGATTTTCTGAATTTCCAGCCATGGGTTTTGAGGAGATTGGCCGTGAATTTGATGTATGTTGGTCATGAGTTTGTAGTAGAAATCTTCTTGAAATCTTGTGTATAAATTTCCAGCCGTGTGCTTTTGGTTATTGGCTATGAGAAAATGTGCCAATGCCGTGAGTTTGGTTGGTTTTCTTAAGAATTATAGTGGTGCATTTAGCAGGTTCCTTACGAGATTTCTTGGGGACCTTTGCTTGTGGTTTTGTTGCACAGATTCAAGTGCAGGTTGAGTTTGTTAAAGCAGTGTGTGGCTGAATTGTTCCTTCCCTGGTTGTAGTTGTTGGTCGAGAAATATTGCCTGGTATATTGCTGGAAATCAGATTTGTTGAGGCCTTGGGTTGCTGCGTTTCTTTGAGGAAATTGTAGTTAAAAGAATCAGAAATAGAAAGGTACGAATTTGAGCAGCCCTTAGCAGTTAGCGCATGAACGTGTTTATATTTCAGGCTATGAATTCGTGAGATGCCTGTTATGTTATTTACGTAAAATTTGGAATATTGAATTGACTTGAATTGATTGAATTATGTTCCTGTTTCATGTGTCATAAATTGTATGCCTTGAGAAATGATATTGATTGGCATACATTCATACATATTGGGCCTTGACAGATTTGATTGGTGACCCTAGCCACGTTGGAGCTGGCCAACAGATGTGTTGTGCACCAGCCCAACGATATCGTCGGAGTGGTGTTGCCAGATTTGAGAGGCTACCACTGGGCTGTGACGACCGACGGGTCTCGACGATCACGGACCGATGATTTCCCGGTTGATACACCGTGGTATTGAGGCGATTTGTTTTGATTTGCCGGTTGATACACTGGCCTAGTTGACTGATTTCTTTGGCAGCCCTCATGCATTCATAGCATTGATGTATAGCATGTTGCATGTTTTACTGCTTGATCGCTCTTCGTACTGAGGCTTGACCTCGTACTTGTTTCCTGCTTTTGTCTTGTTTGGGTCTGCGTTGCCCATTTGCAGGAGTTTCAGGTAACCAAGCTGGGCAGAGTGGAAGTTCAGCTGGTCGATCCCCACGTCCCAGAGTCCCAGTCTATTTATGTTATGTATTGAACCAGGGGATGCCCCGTGTTATCATGTATTGGCGAAAAATTTTTAAGCCCTGATTTTAAGCTTCCGTGTTTATGCGCTTATTATGTGTTAATTGTTAGTAATTAGCACGGGGCCTGACAATTGATTTTCCCCAGGATGACACTACGGAGGCTCAGACTTCGCTCCAAGCTGCTACTGTTGAAGCAATCGATGATCTTCGAGCTTTCATACTACAGCGCATTGATGATTCTAACAGTTCGATACTATCTAAGCTCCATACGCTTGAAAGAGGCCTTCGAGACGCTCTTCACGATCAAGATGACAACGCAAAAAAATTTATTAACAGTGTTTCTCAAGATGCCCATACTATAAGTGATGTCCAGAAAATTCACTTGAATGATGTAAAGAAAATTGTGTTTGCACAGGGTGTCACTGCTGGTGCAGATTCACTTGAAATCAGGAAGGAGTTCAAAGCGATTGATGCTACGATTAATTCATTGGACGGGCAGGTTGCTGCTATAAGAAGTGAACATTTAGAATTCCAAGCCAAAATATCAGTAGATCTTCTAAGCCTCTCCCCCCAAATTGGCGATCTCGTCGACTACATTCGTAGAGGTGATGCCAAAAAGGGGGAAGGTAGCAGCAGTCGCCGACCTCTACCTACTCCTGTTCATCATAGTGAAGGAACTGGTGATGCTGTGAGATTAACGGAGCCTACACAGGCAGATATTGACAATGCAAACAGAGCAATTCTGGAGAGAATGAGGAATGAGGATTCTTTGCGTGCTGAAAGAGAAAGAGACAGGGCAAGGAGAGAAAGAAGGCTGAGTAGGAGTGGAGCATATAAGAGGAGAAGAGGTTTTTAGTCAAGATAGAACTTGTACAAATCTGTTGTACTTGTACTCATTTTCAATTAATGAAATTTTATTTCAGCAGTCGCTGTGCTATTTTTGCCTATTCTTTTATCTCGGCTGCTAGGTTTTGTCATCACCAAAAAGGGAGAAATTGTTAGGATAAAATTTATAGTTTTGTTGATAACAAAATAAGTCAAGAAATTGAGACGTTGATAACAGTAAGAAAGGATCCAGACGACAGGGTTGTTGGTGATATTCAGACGAGAGCTACAGTAATTCGTTAATCCAGACGCAAGGTATAGAAACAGTCGCAAGCTACAGTGGGTTACAGAACCAGACGCAGGATATAGTAATCCAGATGCAAGCTACAGTGCTTTAGAAACAGTCGCAAGCTACAGTGGATTACAGAACCAGACGAAAGATATAGTAATCCAGATGCAAGCTACAGTGCTTTAGAAACAGTAGCAAGCTACAGTGGATTACAGAACCAGACGCAAGATATAGTAATCCAGACGCAAGCTACAGTGCTTTAGAAACAGTCGCAAGCTACAGTGGATTACAGAACCAGGCGCAAGATATAGTAATCCAGACGCAAGCTACAGTAAAGAGTTTGACTAGTCGTTGGGTAATCCAGACGCTGTTACGTGGCTCTATCAGTTGATGGTTTGTAGAACCAGTGACAGATACAGTGTCATAATTAACCAGTCAAGGGTTTTGAGCAAAACGATGTCGTATGGATAAGTTAAAATGTCAGCGTTTTAACTAACCATTCGTTGGATTTAATAAAGAACCAGTCGCTGGAAAAACGCACGTGGTATAAGGAAACAAGTCGATGCATACATTTAAACATTTTCCAGTCGCAACATTGCAAACGACGAAGGAAGTTGGACCTAGTTAAGATAATGAATTCCAGGCTCAAGTTCAAATTGATTCAAATACGATTGTATACTCAAATGGAAAAGATATGTAGAATCGTACAATTGCCTGGAATTGAGGAGACAGCGTAGGTACTATTTTGGGTAAATATTACAATGTACAGAGGCCGTTTTTCAATGTTTGCACAAAAATGGTATACAACAAATTGGCTCTGTCAATGGGCAATTTACCTTTTAGTGGAGCAGGTTTTACGGCATACAATTTTCACAGAGATTCAAACGGTATTTATTTTCCTTTGAAGCATTTATGACCGTTGGACGAAGCCTATAAATACCTGAAGCTGGATTGAAGAAAACACATTGATCATTATCATCGCGGTCACGCTGTCAAAATACTCCCAGAGCTTTCTATCTGTTGAATATATTCAAAAAGCTCACAAGACTCGAAGAACATTATTGTTGATATTCATAGATAAACATTCGAGTCTATTCTCTGGTTCAATCTTTTGAATCGAGTTTCTGTGTTTAGAAACCAGAGAAAATTTATAGTACTCATAGCATTGTATTCACTGTTAAATCATTTGAGTCTGTAACAAACGGGCTTCTCAAAAAGCCGTTTGAAAATATTGTTAAGTGTTGTAAACCAGCAGCTGCGTCTGCGTGGATTGTTGTGGAGATACTAGAAGTTCATACAAGTGAGGCTTGTGTGATCGGGTGTGTGCAGAAGGCCTGTACAAATCAAATCTTCTAGTGATATCTTCCGAGGAGGAAGAAGGGGAGACGCAGGATATTAATATCCGAACTTCCAGAAACAAATCCCTGAACTCTTATCTTTTATATTCTGCACATTATTTATTGTTTATCTGTTCACAAATCGATCGGCTTCCTTCCGCACTATTTTAGTTAGCCGAGAGATTTGCATTAAACTGAGATCCTTAAGTCTGGTAACTCTGACTTAAGTTAAGCAGTGATTGTAAAACATTTTAAAAGAATTTCGAAAATCTAAAATCGAAAGGAGTTCATTCAACCCCCCCCCCTTCTGAACTCCTATAAGCATATTGATCCTATTTCTGGGACCATCAATTGGTATCAGAGCAGGCACTTCTCAGTTATTGAACAGTATCTGTTAGTGCGTTATTTTACAAATATGTCTACCTCTCAAAACAAGATTCCTTTGTTCTCCAGAGAGGACTACGATGATTGGAAGATTCGCATGCAGGAGCATCTGGCTGCTATGAATGATGAGATGTGGACTGTTATTACTGAAGGGCCATTGAGGATAATGAAGCCCAATCTGGCGGTTGCTGTAACAAATGGAGAGCCTCAGTTTCTTGAGAAACCCAAACATGAATATACAAATGATGACAAGAAGAAAGCTAACTTGGACAATGTGGCCAGGGACATCCTATACAAGACGCTGGACAAAGACAAAAACATGTTCAGCAAAATCAAAACATGTGCCACAGCAAAAGAAATCTGGGAAAAGCTGGTCCAGATATGTGAGGGAAGCGATGAGACGAAGGAGAACAAACTAACAGTCGCTCAGCAAAAGTACGAATCCATTAAGATGAAGGATGGAGAAACCATGATAGAGTTCGATGAGCGATTCAGTGAAATAGTGATCGAGTTGAACAGCCTTGGCAAAGAATACAGCAACATAGAGCTAGAATTGAAAGTCATGAGAGCATTACCCAAGGTGTGGGATGTGAAGACCATGGCGATGAGGGAGTCGAAGGACCTGAGCAAGATGGAGCTTCATTATCTGTTCGCAAATCTAAAGGCATACGAATTTGAACTGGAGACAAGATCTGAAGTTCCCTCAACCTCCCAGCCGACAAAAGCATTGGCAGCTACAACAATCAAACAGTGCTCTCCTAGCACCAGCAAGACGGCTGACCAACTTAGTGACGACGTCATGTCCATCTTCGTCAAGAAGTTTGGGAAATTCATGAGAAGATCCTTCCACCCTTCCTATCCTTACAACAGTTTTAATAAATCTGATAAATCTGTATCTGACGTGATATGTTTCAATTGTGAACAACCAGGGCATTTTGCAGCTGAGTGCCACAGGCCCAAGAAAGATGACAGATACATAAGAGATGAGAAGAAGGAGGATAGATACAAGAAGGAAGAGCGATACAAGAGAGATGAGGAAGCTGATGAAAGAACTGTCGAAAGATCCAAAGACAAATTCAAAGAAAGGTCGAAAGACAGAAGGATGAGGATGAGAAGTGACAAGAAACCCAGCCGCAAGCATGACTGTAAAGTGTTGATGGCTGAGGAAAGTACCAAGAGCTGGGCAGATAGTGATTCAGAATCTTCATCCAGCAGCTCATCATCCAGCGATAGTCAACAGGAGGAGGTTCACTGTCTAATGGCTGACCAAACGTATGACGACGAGGTATTTGACTTCTCTAATGTTGATTTTACACGAGAAGACCTTGTCACTGCACTTAATGACATGGTCAAAGAGTATAGGAAGCTTTCTCACTCGTTCGAGGAAGTGAAATCTGAAAATGCTGATTTGAAAAATAGCTCAGTCGAATCAAGTGCTATTGAACTTGGTGACACTGACAGTTTGAAAATCGAGCTAAGTAAGCTAACAGCTGAGAATGATGTGTTGAAAAATGAGACCAATGAGCTCAAAGCTGAAATCGAAATATCGAAGCAAGTAGTGAGCGCCTGGAATCGGTCTTCTCGATCTCTTCACAAACTGAACGAGAGTAAAAAACTAGCCAATGATAAGTCTAGTTTGAGATTCAATAGTAGTGAATTCAGTGAAGGAGAGACCAGTACTCAGTCACAGCAGGCCTATGACAAGTTCAATAAAATGAATTTTGTCTAAGCTAATGTGATATATGACTGCTTTGAGTCGGTAAAATATGATGATCAGAACTCTCCAAAGTTGAGAGAAAATGGAAAAGCTGGTATCGGCTTTTCAAAACCTGAGAGCTCCAAGCCTAACTGGACAAAGACAAAGTGAAATCTGGTCAAAAACCGTTTGTTCCTAACCAGCCGTGGCGTAGCTCAAAGAAGGTAAAACCTGGTTGGAAAAATACTCAGCCAAGGAGAGATTCATATGGTCAAAATGTGAAATTAAAACTCAACAGATCTCTCACCGCAATTATGCACAGACTTTTGTGGACCCACATACTGGAAAGACTGTAAGGGTAATTGAAGTCTGGGTCCCGAAAGGGGTAATCCAATCTGGACCCAAGTAAAATTGGGTACCAAAAGCTGCTTGTTTGATTGCAGGATAACAGGTACAAAGCAGCAGCTGAAACAACATTGTGGTACCTGGATAGCGGCTGTGCAAGACACATGACAGGAAATAAAAAGCTGCTAACAGACGTCACACCACACAAAGGAGCTAAAATTGTGTTGGTGACAATGCATACGGTAACACTGTGGGTAAGGGTAAGCTTATCCACGGTAACATCTCTATTTCTGATGTCCTAGTTGTTGATAATCTTAAATACAATCTGATTAGCATTATTCAGCTGTGTGACAAAGGTTACACAGTCTAGTTTCAACAACACACGTGCACGGTTCAGAGTCCAAGTTGTCTGACTGCGTTGGTAGGTAACGTTCGGGGAATACCTACATCATCGACTGGTCAGATCCGCTGGAACCTGAACAGGTGTGCCTTGCAGCTGGCTCTTCCAAGAGCTGGTTGTGGCATCAAAGAATGAATCACCTTGCATTCAAAACACTTGCTAAGCTGAGTCAACACGATATGGTCTCTGGTCTGCCAAAAATCATCTTTTATAAGGATAAGATCTGTGCAGCATGTCAGCTGGGAAAACAATAAAATCGACATTCAAAAAGAAATGCGGAAAACGTTCTTCCCGTTGCCTTGAGCTTTTACATATGGATCTTTTTGGTCCTATTTCAGTAACAAGCTTAGGGGGAACGTCCTACACCCTTGCAGTAGTTGATGATTTTTCAAAATATACTTGGGTGTTCTTTTTAAAAGCAAAATCTGAAACCGCTGATCAGCTGATACGCCTTTTGAAACGATTACAAAATGACAGATCTTGTTCAGTCAACCGGATAAGAAGTGATCGCGGTACTGAGTTTTTAAATTTTAAATTAACTTATTATCTGGAAGACTTGGGGATAAAGCATGAGCTCTCTGCAGCTAGAACTCCTCAGCAAAACAGGTTAGCTGAAAGGATAAACCGCACATTAAAAGAAGCTGCAAGATCTATGATTGCATATTTAGGCATTTCTGAAAAATTCTGGGCAGAAGCTGTTAACACAGCGTGTTACACTCAGAATAGATCGATGATTAATTGGATGCACGATAAAAACCCCATATGAGATCTTGAATGACAAAAAGCCTGATATTTCGTATTTCAGGTTGTTCGGATGCAAGTGTTTCATTCACAATAATGGAAAGAAGCATCTAACAGCCTTTGAATCTAAATCTGATGCAGGTGTATTCTTAGGATATTCATCAGTGAGCAAAGCATATAGAGTGTTCAACACCCGGAGCTTAACAGTTGAAGAATCTTCTCACGTGGTATTTGATGAAACCAGCTTCAAGTCCAATTCAGCTGCAAGTTTACATGACTTGTGTTCACTCTGGATTCAACAAGTCTTGAGGAATCAGACGACGACGACGTGCCACAAAGATATTCAGTTGAGGATGAACAACCAGCAGTTGTCACAACGCACAACAATGTCCAACAAGATCCAACAGGTAATTCAATTGTTATTGATTTAACTAACGTGGATCAGCCACAGGATCGAATTGCTTCAAGTGCACCAACTGCTGGAAGTGATGCAATCAATGAAAAACCAGACGATGCTCAACCACCGACTGGACAACCAGATGCAAGTACTTCAACTCAAATGGCGTCTGGACAACCAGTCGCAAGTGTCACGTATCAATTGGCATCGCAACCAACTAGTGGAAAACCAGCCGCAAGTCCTATTTAATTGATATCAAGTTCACCGGCTGGTGACCCAGTCACAAGTACATCACGACAACTAGATTCTGAAACACGAGCCAACAATGAACAATTTCAATTGGTGTCAGACAATCCAGCAGTTGTAAACCATCCAGAAACACAGGGGGAACAAAGAACAAATCCATTTGGACTTGATCTCCGGTGGAATAAAAATCATCAACCTCAGCAAGTCATAGGTAACTTCGAATCCCCTGTTCGTACCCGAGGCCAGCTATCTCATGATCATTTTTATGCTGCATGTCTATCACATATAGAACCTAAGCAGATAGATGAGGCCTTAGCAGACCCAAGCTGGATAGACGCTATGCAAGAAGAGTTAAATCAATTTGAACGTAATAAAGTATGGCAACTTGTACCTAGACCTAAGAATCATTCAGTTATAGGAACTCGATGGGTCTTTAGAAATAAACTGAATGAAGATGGTGTAGTAACAAGAAATAAGGCTAGGCTGGTTGCACAAGGATTTAGACAAATGGAAGGAATAGATTACTATGAGACCTTTGCACCAGTAGCTAGATTAGAAGCATACGCATGTTCCCTGCATATGCTGTATATAAAGACTTCAAAGTTGAATGAAGATGGTGTAGTAACAAGAAATAAGGCTAGGCTGGTTGCACAAGGATTTAGACAAATGGAAGGAATAGATTACTATGAGACCTTTGCACCAGTAGCTAGATTAGAAGCATACGCATGTTCCCTGCATATGCTGTATATAAAGACTTCAAAGTCTTTCAGAAGGATGTCAAGAGTGTCTTTCTAAATGGCGTCTTGACAGATGAAGTGTATGTTGCACAACCTACTGACTTCATAGATCATACACATCCAGATTTTGTTTACAAACTGGATAAAGCTCTATATGGGTTGAAGCAAGAACCCAGAGCTTGGTATGATACACTCACTAAATTTATACTTGAGCATCAATTCACTATAGGCACAGTAGATAAGACACTGTTTAAATTTTTTAAAGATGACACTATTCTGTTGGTTCAAATTTATGTTGATGATATTATCTTTGGGTCATCTAACCCCAAGCTGTGAAATAAGTTGATGCAGGACAAGTTCGAAATGAGCATGATGGGGGAGCTGACGTTCTTTCTTGGCTTGCAAGTTCGCCAGTTGGAGAATGGAATATTCATCAACCAAGCGAAATATACAAAAGAACTACTGAGAAATTTGGAATGGAAAATAGTTTAGCAGCAGCAACTCCCATGAGCTCCACAATCAAACTCGACAAAGATGAAGCTGGAACTGCCATCTAGGTATCAATGTATCGTGGTATTATAGGATCTTTGCTATATTTGACTGCTAGCAGACCAGACATCATGTTTACTGTCTGTATGTGTGGTAGATTCCAAGAAGAGCCAAAGCAATCGCATTACATTGCTGTAAAGCGAAAATTAAAATATTTGAAGGGTACTTCCAACGTGGCTCTTTGGTATCCCAAAGACTCCGGCTTTCTACTAATTGGGTATAGTGATGCAGATTACGCAGGTCGCAGGATTGATCGCAAGAGCACAAGTGGAACATGTCAATTCTTAGGGGATTGACTGATCTCCTGGATCAGTAAGAAGCAGACGTCAATTGCCACGTCAACAGCCGAAGCAGATTATCTCGCTGCTGGCAGTTGTTGCGCTCAAATCCTCTGGATTCAACATCAATTGAAGGATTACGGCATTGATGCTTCCGAAGCTCCTATTTTCTGTGACAACACTAGTGCAATCGCGATTACACAGAACCCTGTGCTGCATTCAAGGACCAAACACATCGACATCAGGCATCACTTTATAAGAGACCACGTGCTAAAGAATGACGTCCGGTTGGAGTACGTGTCGACGGAGCAACAAGTTGCTGATCTGCCAGACGCTAAGTTCTCTTATTTTAGAAATATTTTAGGTCTCCTTGAATTGCCTTGATTGTATGTGCACTAACAGTTGCAGGTTGTTAGCCATTTCTTAACTCAGTTTCAAGTCATGTTTTCACGGGGAACAGTAGACAACCAGCTGAGGGAAGCATTTTCCGTTGAGAGTATACCAGTTGCACTATATACTAGTCGAGTTGGAGGGTACCAGTCGCGGTAAGTACCAGTCGCAGGGGGAACCAAGATCTGGATTATTAAGTGTGACGTCGTCTAAATATGTTGCGTCTGGACACTCAGATGTTGCATATATACAGTCGATACTTATTTGTGACCAGATCTTGTCTACCTTGCGATATATTAAAAACCAGCTGCAAGGTTATTACAACAGACGCAGCAGTTGTGACTTAATATTTTTGGCGCGCGTTTTCTACGATTAAAATATTTCTATTGCAAATTTCCTTTGAAAATATTCTGTTCGATTAAAACTTATTGAAAAATCTTTTCCTCTGTACGATTAAATTATTTTGAAAATCTTTTCCAAAAATAGTACGCGTCGCTCGATGACTGACACGTGTCTTTGTCATCATTCCAAATGTCACATATACACCGTTCCCTAGTTTGTAACTTTTCATATTCCTTATATATTATGATGTTTTCTGTTCATTTTCATTCTTACCTTGCAAACTTGCTTTCTCGTACTATTGCTCTCTGGCTCTCTTTGCGTGTTTTCTTTGCAAAAACACTACTCGCAAATATTTTTTCTCTCAATCTAAATCGAAATGGCATCTTCGTTGATCAGCAACAGCCACCATATTGATTTCGATGCAGTTTTCGGGATGGAGGATACTGATTTGGTTCAAATGTTTGAATCGCTCATAACGACCGGATTGAAAAATTTTCTGGGATGTCCCGTCGTGTTCAACGAAGACGCACTGGCAGAGTTATTCACAAATAGTTCAGTTAGAGAAGATGGGTTGGTGGTCAGTACCGTGAATGGAGTTTCAGTGGAGATTTCTGAGGAGGTTTTTGCCGCAACGTTTGAACTACCAGTAGAGGGGCTGACAGATTTATCATAAGTGCCCAAGAATCTGGTGTTTGATGCACGCAGTCTCTTATCCATATCCAAAGAACAAGTAAGCATTTCTTGTCTGAAGAAGGCAATGAAAATTCAATATCGTCTGCTGCATGATATTTTGGCCAAAACAATCTATGTGAAAGCTGGGTCATTTGATTCTGTGACCCGTGATAGATTCATGCTGATGACAGCCATCACGTTTGACGTGAAAATAAACTAGAGCAGTCTTTTATTTGGTGTACTAAGGGAGATGGTAACCCCTGGTTCGCGACAGGCGAAGGGTTACGCAATTCAGATTTGTGTACTGTTAGGAGGAGAGTATATATTCTTGCCAAATATATGGAGATGCTGCTTAGGAAGTTCTTGGAATCTCATCGAAGAAACCTTGTTCCTGGGAAGCCGTGGACAGCAACAACGTCTCAAATAATTGATATTTTGTCTACTGCCCACTCGAAATCTCTAGAATTTCTCCTAATACAGCAGAAAGATCATGGCCTCCCTATAGAGCAACCGTGCACTTCGACGTGTCTTGATACATCTATAGGAAGTGGTGATGTGCTTGCCCAGTTCTTTTCTCAGGCCAAATCCAAATGTTGGGTACGGCCAATGGTTTTAATTGATGGGGTGTGGACACCCATTCAGGGCAATGATTTCTTGCGGAGCAGTTGTAAGTTGTCATTGTTTGTAAATAGGAAGAAACTTCCAAAGTCTGTGGTTGAAGAAGCGTTTGTCCCTCACTGCTATCTTATTGAACCAGTACAATATTGGGGAGCTGCCCCTTCTTTAATCAAAACTTGGGGCTGGGCTAGAGTATGTACATAGATTATCCGCTACAGTAAGTTTGGTTGTTTACGGCCGGTTTGCCGAGAGATAGTTGTGTATAATTTAGGTGTTGAGAGAATTCCAGACTACCTTCTTAGTGATTTTCAGAAGGGTGTATGTACAGATACATTTGTGGGATTTTTCAGTGGTTCTAGTCTACAGACAGACTCAGAGATTGAGCTAAGCTCTTCAGATGGTGATATAATTTATCGTTCTCCCTCACCAATTTTGCAAGAGATTGATTCTTTTGAAGAAAATTTACAGTTTGACTTAGGACCAGTTGTTTCTACTAATGCACTGGAGGAGCAATTGTATTGTGTTGAGAGTCCAGAGTCTCCTACACCTATTCCTCAGTGACAAGAGTCTTCTAGTTCGTCCAGTGATTCTCAAATGAATTTTGATACCACTGATTTTCCCCTGGATGACACTACGGAGGCTCAGACTTTGGTCCCAGCTGCTACTGTTGAAGCAATCGATGATCTTCGAGCTTTCATACTACAGCGCATTGATGATTCTAACAGTGCGATACTATCTAAGCTCCATACGCTTGAAAGAGGCCTTCGAGACGCTCTGCACGATCAAGATGACAACGCACGAAAATTGATTAACAGTGTTTGTCAAGATGCCCATACTATAAGTGATGTCCAGAAAATTCACTTGAATGATGTAAAGAAAATTGTGTTTGCACAGGGTGTCACTGCTGGTGCAGATTCACTTGAAATCAGGAAGGAGTTCAAAGCGATTGATGCTAAGATTAATTCATTGGACGGGCAGGTTGCTGCTATATGAAGTGAACATTTAGAATTCCAAGCCAAAATATCAGCAGATCTTCTAAGCCTCTCCACCCAAATTGGCGATCTCGTCGACTACATTCGTAGCGGTGATGCCAAAAAGGGGGAAGGTAGCAGCAGTCGCCGACCTCTACCTACTCCTGTTCATCATAGTGAAGGAACTGGTGATGCTGTGAGATTAACGGAGCCTACACAGGAAGATATTGACAATGCAAACAGAGCAATTCTGGAGAGAATGAGGAATGAGGATTCTTTGCGTGCTGAAATAGAAAGATACAGGGCAAGGAAAGAAAGAAGGCTGAGTAGGAGTGGAGCATATAAGAGGAGAAGAGGTTTTTAGTCAAGATAGAACTTGTACAAATCTGTTGTGCTTGTACTCATTTTCAATTAATGAAATTTGATTTCAGCAGTCGTTGTGCTATTTTTGCCTATTCATTTATCTCGGCTGCTAGGTTTTGTCATCACCAAAAAGGGGGAAATTGTTAGGATAAAATTTATAGTTTTGGTGATAACAAAATAAGTCAAGAAATACAGACGTTGATAACAGTAATATAGGATCCAGACGACATGGTTGTTGGTGATATTCAGACGAGAGCTACAGTAATTCGTTAATCCAGACGCAAGCTCCAGTGCTTTAGAAACAGTCGCAAGCTACAGTGGATTACAGAACCAGACGCAAGATATAGTAATCCAGACACAAGCTACAGTGCTTTAGAAACAGTCGCAAGCTACAGTGGATTACAGAACCAGATGCAAGATATAGTAATCCAGACGCAAGCTACAGTGCTTTAGAAACAGTCTCAAGCTACAGTGGATTACAGAACCAGACGCAAGATATAGTAATCCAGACGCAAGCTACAGTAAAGAGTTTGACTAGTCGTTGGGTAATCCAGACGCAGTTACGTGGCTCTATCAGTTGATGGTTTGTAGAACCAGCGAGAGCTACAGTGTTATAATTAACCAGTCGAGGGTTTTGAGCAAAACTATGTCGTATGTATAAGTTAAAACGTCAGCGTTTTAACTAACCAGTCGTTGGATTTAATAAAGAACCAGTCGCTGGAAAAACGCACGTGGTATAACGAAACCAGTCGGTGCATACATTTAAATATTTTCCAGTCGCAACAATGCAAACAACGAAGGAAGTTGGAGCTAGTTAAGATAATGAATTCCAGGCGCAAGTTCAAATTGATTCAAATACGATTGTATACTCAAATGGAAAAGATATGTAGAATCGTACAATTGCCTGGAATTGAGGAGACAACGTAGGTACTATTTTGGGTAAATAGTACAATGTACAGAGGCCGTTTTTCAATGTTTGCACAAAAATGGTATACAACAAATTGGCTCTGTCAATGGGCAATTTACCTTTTAGTGGAGCAGGTTTTACGGCATACAATTTTCACAGAGATTCAAACGGGATTTATTTTCCTTTGAAGCATATGACCGTTGGACGAAGCCTATAAATACCTGAAGCTGGATTGAAGAAAACACATTGATCATTATCTTCGCGGTCACGATGTCAAAATACTCCCAGAGCTTTCTATCTGTTGAATATATTCAAAAAGCTCACAAGACTCGAAGAACATTACTGTTGATATTCATAGATAAACATTCGAATCCATTCTCTGGTTCAATCTTTTGAATAGAGTTTCTGTGTTTAGAAACCAGAGAAAATTTACAGTACTCATAGCATTGTATTCACTGTAAAATCATTTGAGTCTGTAACAAACGGGCTTCTCAAAAAGCCGTTTGAAAATATTGTTAAGTGTTGTAAACCAGCAGCTGCGTCTGCGTGGATTGTTGTGGAGATACTAGGAGTTCATAGAAGTGAGGCTTGTGTGATCGGGTGTGTGCAGAAGGCCAGTACAAATCAAATCTTCTAGTCATACCTTCCGAGGAGGAAGAAGGGGAGACATAGGATATTAATATCCGAACTTCCAGAAACAATCCCTGAACTCTTATTTTTTATATTCTACACTTTAATTATTGTTTATCTGTTCAGAAATCGATCGGCTTCCTTCCGCACTATTTTAGTTAGCCGAGAGATTGGCATTAAACTGAGATCCTTAAGTCTGGTAACTCTGACTTAAGTTAAGCAGTGCTTGTAAAACATTTTAAAATAATTTCGAAAATCTAAAATCGAATGGAGTTCATTCAACCCCCCCTTCTGAACTCCTATAAGCATATTGATCCTATTTCTGGGACCATCAAGAGGCATCCTCTCTATCAGCACTAACCGGAGTCCTCGAATCAACCACCGCTTGCCTACTAGCTCTACCTCTTCTCCTAGGCGGCATCTCTACAAGACACTCAAAGGTAAGCATATAGGCAAGTAATTCAAGTAGTCAAGCACAAACCAAAGAACAACTACTGTGCCTAGACTCACATGTGATTCAAGAAATCGAGCTTATCCCAGTTTAAGCTCTGATACCAAAAATGTCAGGCCTCGTGCACAACACAGAGTCAAAACACGCAAAACATAGCGGAAGCACTTAAAAAGTGGCTAAAAATTTTTCGCTTTTGGCCTGACGAAGAAAACATAATTTAAAATACTGTCATACTCAAAATAATACCAGTTAACACATAATCCAAATAACATAGTATCATTATAACAAATACAAACACTGCCCAACGGCCAAATACAACAGATGAAACCACAAATCACTGACAGACTAATAACTATATAAACCTAAGCACCACCCGGGACATCCCACCCGCGGCGATACCGGTGCAATAGATACTATACATAACTGGGACACTCTAAACACCTCCTGGGGCATCTCCAGCTGAATCATCTCCACGACCAGCGGAACAACCTGGGAAACCTGAACAACAAGTAGGCAAGCAAAGAAAACCAGCCCCAGAGGGACATCGGGGTCAAACCCCAGTACGAAGAGCAGCATAAAACAGCAATTCAGATACAACATGCAATGTATCATGTCGTGCAAATGCATGAACGGTACAAAGAACATCGGTAACAACCGGAGGGCCAAACGGAATAGAAAGCAACAACTGTGACACATCACCAAGTCTCGGAAGCTACCCGATCGCACTCAGTGGAAAATAGAGTGGATCATCGTCGCACCTGCGCGGAAGCCACCCTCCAGGTCGCACGGAATTTCAAGTGGACACAACCACCCACCAACCTCTATCCAGGTCACTGCAACTGAGGATTGGGAACAACTCAACCAACATCCTCCAGTTGCTGCATATCGTGGTTATGCAACACCCAACCAACATCCTCCAGCTGCTCTCAATCGTGGTTATGCAACACCCAACCAACATCCACCAGCTGCACTCAATCGTGGTTATGCAACACCGCACCGCACCACGAGGGAAGAGCTCCAACAGAGCAACATATCATGGCTAACAAAGGAACCATTGGCTCAATATGCTATGCAGATGCAGTAACATGCTTAACATGATGCATGTACGAGTAATTCCAGAAACACAACAAAGCATTCAAATAATCACATGCATAGCAACTCAACAGATCACCAAACAGCAGGTAATACACTAGATAGTTCAGCCAATAGACATGCATAATATACACAGCTTGCCTCTACACAAACACTCGGCACAGCTATATAACACATAATACATCCCCATGCCTATCTCAAAGCTGTAATACAAGCTCGGTTCATACCTTTACAAGGCAAATACCTCACGTAGATTACCTCCAGAAACGATACCAACAACCTGCTCGACTACGCTTCCTCACGGCCCTCTGCAAAAACTTCATAAATCTGCCCGGAAGCTCGAATCTGCTAAGGCACCTGGAAAATCAGTTCAACAAGTGAAATTCTAAACATCACAACCTACGGCCAAGAGCTGAAACCTGGTCCTATTACTATATCGAAACTCAACAGTAGGAACTACACTTAGAAATGGCAAGAAATCACTTACCCTGAAACTCACCCAGAACTGGAGAGCTATCGAACGGAAACGTAAAGACGTACGAACCTGCTAAACAATACACACAAGATCTCAGGAATGCTAACAGGAAGTCACGACGATTTCACAGTTTGGGGAGCAAGGCTCAACCAGCAACTAACCTTCCTAACAACTCAACAGGAAGCTTAGATAGCGACTAGAGGTAAAATATTTACGACCAATTCGAAGTTCTACCTGCCTACACGAACGCACGAACGAGGCAGCAACTTCGCAATTTCGCTCCATCCCACCACAGCCTCCAAAAGAGCTATCGAACGATGCGCCGCAACAAGGGGAGTCTAAAACCACCACCCTTTTTTCCAACAGATCCGTCAATCGCCGGAAAATAACGGAAACCAGCACGGTGAACAGTGATCTAGGGTTCGCGACGAAGAATGAAATCACGGAAAATATCGCTAAGTATAGGATCTGCTATAAAAAATCAAAGACCAATTCCTTCTATTTATAAATCAAATCTGCTGAAATCTGAATAAAAAGCATCGCACAGCCAGATTCCACAACCGCCGAACACTTGTGCTAAACAACGCTCAATAATCTAAACGACGTCGCGCAGAATCACTCGAGAAATCTGAACGCTATTGCTAATCGCTGGAGAAATCTGGAGACCATCGCTTCAACAGATCTCACGCATCGAAAATTTCGCGAACTAAATCGAAACGACGTTGCTGGCCGTTGAAATAGATCTCTACAACAGATCCCTGCGCTAAGGAGCAAATCCCCAAATCTGGATCCTCAGCGCTCATGCTAACAAACGCACAACTACCAAAACGACAACGTATCGAGGTCTTCCAAATAAAACCAAACGGCGAAGTACCGATAAAACAGATCTCTGCGTTCGCAACAGGTACTAACAACAATAACAAAACCGGTCAAAGTAAAACGTTGACATCTGCTCAATAATTCTCACCGCTAACAGATCCCTCAACGCCCTACGAACGTATACACTAAAACGACGTCACTTAAACTTATCCAAACGGCGTCGCATCACCCCCGCGCCATGCGTACCAGATCTCTCTCACGCGAGCAGATCTCTCGCACTAGCGCTACATCGAAACGACACCGTTCTATACTATCTTAACGACGACGTTTAACATACCACACAAAAACACGTGAATAGATTTCTACTGTTAGCGTCACCAGATCTCTCCAACCCACGAGACATCTGATAAGGGAAAACGACGGCCTTTCCACCTCGCGCTTACAGGAATGCTGACCCGCGTTGACATCTGCTCACCCAAACGCTAATCACTGAACGCTGGAGCAACAGATCTCTCCACCAAGCGTTCGCCCAAAACGGCGTCGTATCCAACCCGATACAAACACGCTAAGGCAAAGTCTGAACAATTAAAACGCGATACGAACAATAATACATCTACGAGAGCAGATGTCTCGATACAAATCAGATCTCTTCTTCAAAACCCAATTTCACACAAACAGATTTCTATCTCAAAAATACCAAAATTTCCAGAATTGCTCCAAATGTGAAATCTGACCCACAAACACATTCGAATCCTTCCAACTGGAAGCTAAACAACAAGATTTGTCCACGCACAAATCTGAATTCTTAAAATCCGATTAACTCTACCAATTAATCATATTAGAATTTCCGGATCTCACATCCCTTCTCCCACTCCTCACGGCCGCCGCCTCTCCTTGCCGTCGCCGCCCACCGCCGACGCACCGTAGCCGCCGCCTGTCGCCGCCGTCGGACTTGTTCCAATCGTCTCGACGAGGAGATTCGGTCCGTGAAATATTCGTCGCGTTTTCTAGTGCTGACCGACGAAGGGATCGAGATTTCAGTCATGGACCGGATTAGGAGAACGACAACCTCCTATGGTTGAAGTGCCGATTTCCTCGTGAAATTGGTCGGAGCCAGGCGCCTAGACGCCAGCAAGGTACCAAATCTAAACATCCTATGCATATTTAGTTGCTGTTTGTACTATGTATTGACCGTTCCCGGGTCCAAAATTTTAAATCTTCCGCTGCGCCCCGGGAGTGGGGTCCGGATCCACCGCTGTGCCAACAGAAAACAGTCCACAGTAGCCTTATAGCTAGACAATACATCCCTTCCCAAGATGCAATCAAAATATCTGATTCCCAAAAAAATCAGATTGGACACCAAAACATGCTCATCAAATCGAAGCACACAATCCAACACCACTTCACGGGACCACAGATTCACACCAGCAGGGGTAGACACGGAAACAACATCACACAATGGGGAAGAACTCAACCCATGCTCACAAACAAACATCTCAAAAATAAAAGAGTGTGATGCACCAGTGTCAAATAGATCTCTCGCAGGAAAATCAAAGATAAAGCATGTACCTGCGATCATCATACCAGGCGCCTCCTCAGCCTGTTCTCTAGTCAAAGCGTTCTCCTGAGCCTGCTGCGGAATCTAGGACTGAGGTCTCGAAGGTGCTCCAATCCTAGAAGGCTCACGGGGTTGGAATCCAGATCGCTGGGTAGGGGCAGCAAACTGCGGCCTCTGAGGAGAACCACCAGCTGATCCCTGCTGCGAAGGAACTGAAGACTGACCCATCAACAAAGGACATACTCTCTGAAAATGTCCGGGACGTCAACAGTTATGGCAAAACCCCTGAACTCCTCGACACTGCAAAGTCGGATGCCTTCCTCCGCACTGTCCACAAGACATGCCGCTAATACCACTGTCAGAACCACTACCAGAACCAGAAATCGCAGAACCAGAGGAACTCGAATTCGCCTTCTTCTTGAACTGTTTCCCTCGAGGTCGAAACCTTTGGCGATTTGTCTGCTGCTGTGACCCCTGAGGAGAATAAAAAGATTGCGACGCATCCTGCACAGGCTGATAGGTGCTTCCAGTAGTTGGCTGAATCGGAGCCTCAAACTCCAACAAATTCTCCTCAATATCCACTGCTCGGTTCACTGCATCAATATAGGTCACAGGTGAACCAGACAAAAACATCCGGTACAGATCAGGCCTCAAGCCCTTCAGAAATTTGTTCCTCTTTGTCCTCTCCTGGTTGGATACATGAGGCACGTAAACCAAAAGTGCAGAAAACTTTCGGGCATACTCAGCCACTCGCATGTTTCCCTGTTTCAAGTTGTCAAACTCCCGCTCTTGGCTGTTATAGAAGGAATCCGGGGTATACTCCTGTCTGAACGCCTCACAGAAGCTCTCCCAAGTGATCATAGCCCCACTATCACGAAGTATACGAGAAGTACCCCTCCACCAGCGCTGTGCATTGTCCCTCAGCTGCAATACCGCAAGCTTCAGTCTCTTCTCGGGAGCGTACTCCAGATTATCGAACAACTCCTCCATCTGAGCTAACCAAGCCTCAGCCATCGCACCACCCTCAGCTGCAGAAAACGTCATAAATAAAGATTGTCATGTACAAGAGTCAATGAAACCCACACGCCACAAGTTGGCTAGTTGGGCATCTACTCTAACAGGGTTGAGATGTTTTATTCTTGCTTCTGGTACTGCGTGTTGAGACAGTGGATAGCTACCACGCTCTCACATGCTCCATGGCCATTATTGTTTGTACCTCCAGCCGTGGAGTTGTTCTGCGAGCCATGTACCTCCGGCTGTTGAGCTGTTCCTGCGAGCTATGTACCTCCAGATCTTGAGTGTTTCTCTGAGCGTGCTATCTCCAGCTGTTGAGTCTTTCCATGAGCCCCAATAATGCATTGCACCTTTCTTCATGAATTGCACGCATTTTGATCATGCTGTCTTGTTAGATATTGTTGATTGCTCTTCGTACTGAGGTTTAACCTCGTTTGTTTCCCTTGGGTCTGCTTTGGTCGTGTGTTGGCCATTACAAGACTTTTTCAGGTAGTTCAGCTGGTTCGTGAGTGAGGCAGCTGTTGCAGTCCCAGGTGTGGTTCCCAGTTATGTATATTTATGCTATATCGAGTCATTGCCAGGGAATGCCCTGTGTAGTTGTGTATATATTGACTTGAGTTAGTTGGAGGCATGTATATATTTATTTGTTTAGTGGCGTATTATATTGTGACTTTTATTCGAAACCGTATTTTGAGTATACGCATATGTTGAATGATGTTGTAACGACCGGACTTTTCTCAAAAGAAATTTAGAAATTTGGGGTTCGAATTGAAAGACCCAAAAATTTCAATCTTAATAAACATAAAAGTCGTTACTAAAATTCTGGACTAAATTGCGAATAAACACAATTCATTGCTACTGAAATGAGGAACAAAAAAACAACGACGTGAGCGGAAGTGAATTAAAATCTGATAAACACTTTCATAACAAGTGAAGGAAATCAGCTGGAAGGGTATACAAAACATGGAACTAAATCCTCGGCTGATAAAATAACACACGCGGAACTGATATACCAGCTGAAAAAAATACCAGTGAACTTGCATATATCTTTACACCAAAAGTTCATACAGATTTCTACAAAAATGAGGAACTAGAAATCTGTTAACATACAAAACCATAACTAAAGTTCTGTACATCTAAATCAAAAAGAAACAACGAAATATGTCCACGATAAACAACATTGTCCAACCAGCCACTCTCCATCCAGCTCCCTACTGCTCGTTACCTGCACTCAATGAAAACTAGTGAGCCGAAGGCTCAGCAGGTAAAATCTAGAATAGCAAAATCATGCAATAGAAACTTATACTGGAATCTGGAAGCTGAATACATAACTGAAATCTAAATACGCTTTGGAATGAACAAGCGCAATAATATACAACTGAGAATTCTGATAGAATCTGAAAGCATAAAACATAATCAAATTCTGAAAACATTTTCTTTAAACATTCTCTGGAGATGTGATTAAAATCACACTTGCGCTCTTCTGAAGTTATGAAAACACTTTAAACATTTTGGTCCAATTCGTTTGATCAAACTCCTGATATCAGTCTCTAGCACTATGGCTCATGGTGAAGGGATATACAGATCAATCGACCTATACACCTGATCCTTCCTCTGTTGAAAGGGCACACGGTTTGTAACGACCGGACTTTTCTCAAAGGAAATTTAGGAATTTTGGGATCGAATTGAAAGACCCAAAAATTTCAATCTTAATAAACGTAAAAGTCGTTACTAAATTCTGGACTAAATTGTGAATAAACACAATTCATTACTGCTGAAATGCGGAACAATTGAAACAATGACGTAAGCGGAAGTAAAATCAGCTGCAAGGGTAAACACGTTTCATTACAAGTGAAGGAAATCAGCAAGAAGGGTATACAAAACATGGAACTAAATCCTCTGCTGATAAAATAGCTCACTCGGAACTGATATACCAGCTGATAAAATACCAGTGAACTTGCATATATTTTACTCCAAAAGTTCATACAGATTTCTACCAAAAAATGAAGAACTAGAAATCTGCTAACATACAAAACTATAACTAAGTTCTGTACATCAAAATCAAAAGTTGAAAAGAACAATAGAAGATGTCCACGATAAACACATCCTCCCTTTGTGATCATCTCGCTACAGCTCTTACTGCTGATCACCTGCACTCAATGAAAGCTAGTGAGCCGAAGGCTCATCAGTTAAATCTGGAATAGCAAAATCATGCAATAGAACTGAAACTGGAAGCTGAATACGTGCTGAAATCTGAATACGCTTTAGAATAAAACAAGCGCAATATATAATTGAGAATTCTGATAGAAACTGAAAGCATAAAACATAATCAAATTCTGAAAACATTTTCTTTAAACATTCTCTGGAGCTGTGATTAAAATCACGATTGTGCTCTTCTGAAATTATGACAACACTTTAAACATTTTGGTCCAATTCGCTTGATAAAACTCCTGATATCAGTTTCTAGCACTATGGCTCATGGTGAAGGGATATACAGATCCGTCGACCTATACACCTGATCCTTCCTCTGTTGAAAGGGCACACGGTTCGTCAGCCGCGCACTCACCCTTCTTCTAGGGACCCTCTTAGTTGTCATAACTTAAAATATTTTCTAAAACATCGTTCTGCTCTTTCTTTTCTTTCTAAAATCTGTTTTCTTTCTCTCTTATACGAATTACTGGTTTTTTCTTGTCTAATGATGTTCTGGAACTGTAAAGGATTTCTATGGAAAGATTGCGAAGATGAAAACTGAATAAATTAGCTAATTGAATCTGTCAGATAAGTCGAAAGATTCATCTGAATTGAAGTGTAAATGAGTAAGAAATCAAATTCTAAAATTTCGTTATCTGTTGAAGAAAACGAAGAATGAACAGTACCAGTCGCAAGACTAATACAAGCCGAATGAACAATACCAGTCGCAACGAATAGGAAACCAGTCGCAAGACAAGAATCTAGTTGCAAGGTCTTTTAAACAAATGTAAGTGAAACGATGTCGTTAGCACTTAAACCAGTCGCTACAACCAGTCGCTACAACAAGTCGCTACAACGAGTCGCTACAACCAGTCGCTATGAACTATACTTAAAACAATAAAGCAACTGCTGAAATATCAAAATGGAATGCATCTGCTGATGAACAGTGCATCTGCTGAATGTCACGAAGACAACGCAACTGCTGAATTCTAACAAAGGAATGCAGCTGCTGAATTCTAATAAAGGAATGCACCTGCTGGTGTTAACAAAGAAATACACCTGCTGGTTTTTTTTTGCAAAAGAGATGCACCTGCTGGTTTTATGATAACCATGCAGCTGCTGATTTTATAAAAACAAAGCATCTGCTGAATATGCATCTGCTGAATTTACGAAAGCAAAGCATCTGCTGAATATCAATAGCTGATGAACAAATTACCAGCTGATGAACAACTATCAACTGATGAATAAACTGTCAGCTGATGAACAATAAAATATGCAACAGCTGAACATGAAATAGTGCGACTGCTGATCGCAACTACTGAACTCGAACAATACAATAGCTGAAATCTATACTTAGAATATTTTCGACAAAGCAATATCAGCAATGGTATAAGAACCAGCTTTCAGACTTAACCAGGTGAATGACGATGGTTTTCCTTTGTCTGAAGAATTCAAAATATCTGAAGAAATTTCTTGGAAAAGATCGAATAAGCTACTTGTAAGCTACTTCGTATGGAATTTTCTGAAGAAAAACTTAAGAATCTACTGGATGAACAATCACCTAAACCA